>PXNZ01000357.1:0-26297 GCA_003012085.1 Trichoderma brevicompactum | reverse complement strand
GACGAGGCCCTGCAGGGTCCAAGGGTGAGGGTCAAGAGGGTCAAAAGGGGGGGGGGAGGGAGTTCTCCTGCTCTCCGGCAGCGCCGTTGCATGCAGCACGAGCCACAACTCCCGGCGCTGGGTGATGTGATCGTGCGCTTAGGGCTCGAGAGGCGACGGTGAAGCGAGAAAAGAGGATGCCATCTCAGAGATGCGCGCATGCTAGTGGCTGTCTGCACGCTCGCCTGAACACCCCTGACCGGCTCTGCTGGTCCCACCGGGCATCGGACCTATGGCGTGCATCGACGCCTCCCAAGACGACGCCTCAGCTCCGGCTCAGCGACGCTACCACGCGTAGCCTTGCCAAACGAGGCCACGGCGATGGGCCCTGCATGAGCTGCGTGTGCCAGGGACAGGCTCACGGGGCCAATAGCAGCGTCGCGTTGCCTGCATGGGTGCGTCAATGGCCTAAACCGACGACATTGCAGCGGGAGATGCGTGCTGCTGCAGTCTTCAAAGACAGCCGCTGCGCCTTGTTTTGTGTCTGTCCAACATCGGCTTAAACCGTTCGGGGTGTTTTTTTTTAGAGGCGGTGCTCTTTCTTGTTCCTTTACCTTTTTTTTCCCCCGTCTATGCAGAAATGTTAAATTCGAAGCTACACCTCTATATGGCAATGGGCCTAGAAAAACCGCTTCGTGGGATGTGATGTGCATGTCATCCAGAGACACGTCACAGAGGCATGGTTGGCGTTCGCATCTCCAACTCGACTGCAGGTTCCAGGGCGCTGCGCCTTATTGGCACTGTCGCCTGCTGAACCATGTTTCTCAACCCATCGCCCAATGATCCGCGGCAAGGGTCGTCACGTTCGCCGGGATGGCAAGTGACGCTGCCAATGTTGCATCTGTCTCTCAAACCCCCTTTCGCCGAGACCCGACGATGGGCAGCATCAAACGTCTACATTGTGATTGGGACGTGTGGCCCGCGATGAGGCTGCTGCCTACTTGACACCATGGGCATGCAGGTTCGCTTTGCCAAAAACACGCGCCGTTCTGCCACGATGATTTGCGCGTCTCTCCACCATAGGCATGTCGATGTTGATGCAATCGCAGCTGAGCTGATGGGTTGCCCGATGAATCATCTCATCATGCTTGCTTACTGCTTCGTAATGAAGGCGTGTCTGTACGCGTGTCAGGTTGGAACATTCAGCTATAATCGAGGAAGCTTAGGGGAGACGGTAGCATGGCTGCTATACCGAACAAGTTACTCATGATCCAATACTTGACCGTAGGCAGCAAGCTTTGGCTTTGGAGGGGGAAAACCACGACGGCGGCCTCAACATGTCACTTCAGTCCAAGCCCCTTCGACCAAGCCGGCTTGGTAGCAGTATCGGATGCCGAGCCGGGGAGGGAGATTAAGAATCTTAATCGCTAATTGTCGCCAATCTCGCTCGCATGCTTTTGCCTCTTCATCTCTAGCAAAGTCCTGTTCTGGGCGGTGGCATCAGATTAGGGCAAGGACCTGCCTGTTGAGCGGCAGGAAGGGCTTGTGGATGTACCAAGTATCATGAAACCTGCACCTCCCCTCTACGTGCTGAATTTTTTGTCTCAGAGCTCCTTTCTTGTGATGATTCTGGTTAGCCGCCACCACCTTTTATCTGACACCTGTACGCCCTGCCCACCAACTCAACAGCGCACTCGGTAACTCGACACACCCTCATATAAACGCCACCGTGACGGGAAACTTGAGTTCCAACCAATGGCATCCCATAGGTTGCCATCACATGCCCCAGATGGACTTGTCACAAAGCGATTGCCCCGTTTTCTTCACAGATCTTGCACAATGGTGAACCCCTTTTGGTAACAATGTATTAGGTGATGACAACGTTACCTTGGACGCTGGGACCGCAAATGGAGCGAGGTGGCTGGCGGGGGCAGAGTTATGGTGTGGCCCCTTGGATGCTTTTGCATCAAGTCTCCATGGAGTTAACACACCAAACTCTGTCTTATGCGCGCTATTACGCATTATGAATTGCAAGATTTGCGCCAGTACCTTGTATAGAATGCCAAAAGTTGTCAAATCCTCAAAGCGCGTGCAAGATTAACAGCCGCTGCGAATCCGCCGAAGCGATGTACACTTGTCTCAGTAGGGGATAATACACCCATAATAGAGGACCCATTATCTTTATCTTGTGCCTCTGCGCGTAACTACCATCTTCATCACTGATGATTTGGCATCCCGATACAGCCAGCTCCTAGATTAAAGATGACATATTTGTTTGTAAGGTGTATTCCTAATTCATGTCAATCATATTTGATAATGCCAGTAGAATTCCTTTTCTAAACAAAAGGTCGAATTCCCCTCTTTCTCAGATACTGCAATCCAAGAAGAAGAAAACAAATACACAAACTGGGGTCTTCTCTAAAAAAATTTGTATCATTGCCAAGAGTAAATGGAAATACGGTTCATGTTTCATCTTCGAGGCAATCAGCGCATGCATTCCTATTCAAAGAATAAGAGTCTTTCTTTCTCGGCATCTAGTACCTATGGGTAGTTTAATACGGCGAAGCGTCTCCTTGTGAATCTCCTATGACCATATTGTGTAACAAGCCATTTTTTGTGCTAATCAGCCCCGAATCTGATGGGTTGTAGGCATGCATTACCTTAATACCCACGTACCCTGCGATAGTAGCTTCAAAATACATGGAAAGCAGGAATACTTGAAGCATCCAACGCACAATCAACGTGGCGATTCCACAGGAAAGATACCAGTCCAGCCCACAAATAAAATAGGCATATAGACAAGGATCTAAACTGGGCAGTGCCTTGAGAGTCAACGTTTAAACCGACATCTATACTATACCTGATATCTCAACTCCGTCCTTTTCTCAACAGTAAGAAAACAAACTGAATCTTGTCGTCTATAATATCAGGACGCCAAAGTTAAAAACTCTGTATGACTCTAGTAAACCAATTCAGGCCTGCTTTCTAACGTCCATGGACGGGCTCTTCCAATACTAACCGCGGCCAAGAGCATGCCCCATTTTTACAACACCATAGTGCCAAACATATACCAAATGCCTTCATATTAATTGCGAAGCGCAATTCCTACGACCGTTTCTTAACCAAGCCAGAGGACAAAGCTGTTCCTGTCCGGCCATCCTATCCCAAGTGATCTGGCTGTAAAGGATATCCAGCAGCCTCCTGGATAGATATATAGATTCTATCTGACAAATCACTGATACTTTGGTTTGAGATTTAGCATTTTGAGCCCAGAGGTATTATTGAAGAGCCTATTTAAAACAGTATAGTTTATTCACAAAAAGAGGGGCTTGCATCTAACAATTAACCCCGGTGAAGTCAAAGAATTTTTTGTTCCAATCCCCAGAGGTTGAGAGCCATGTCAAGACATTTACTCTTCGTCAGCGGGAGCCTCCTCCTCGTACTCGTCACCGTCATCGGCACTAGCATCCTGGTACTGCTGGTACTCGGAGACGAGATCGTTCATGTTGGACTCAGCCTCAGTGAACTCCATCTCGTCCATACCCTCGCTAGTGTACCAATGCAAGAAAGCCTTGCGACGGAACATGGCAGTGAACTGCTCACCGACACGGCGGAAAATCTCCTGGATGGCAGTGGAGTTACCAACAAAGGTGGAAGAGATCTTGAGACCCTTGGGAGGGATAGAGCAGAGTGCCGTCTGGATGTTGTTGGGAATCCACTCAACGAAGTAGGTGGAGTTCTTGTTCTGGACGCTGCGCATCTGGTCCTCAACCTCCTTCATGGCAACCTTTCCACGGAAGATGGTGGAGCAGGTCAGGTAGCGGCCGTTGCGGAAATCGGAAGCAGCCATCATGTTCTTGGGATCCAGCATCTGCTGGGTCAACTCGGGAACGGAAACAGCGCGGAAAGAGTGGGCGCCAGGGCTAGTGAGGGGCGCAAAGCCGACCATGAAGAAGTGCAGACGAGGGAACGGCACCATGTTGACAGCGAGCTTACGAAGGTCGGAGTTGAGCTGGCCGGGGAATCGGAGGGAGGTAGAAACACCAGACATGACGGCGGAAACCAGGTGGTTCAGGTCGCCGTATGAGGGGTTGGACAGCTTGAGGGTCCTCATGCAGATATCGTACAGGGCTTCGTTGTCGATACAGAAAGTCTCATCAGAGTTCTCCACCAGCTGGTGCATAGACAGGGTGGCATTGTAAGGCTCGACGACGGTATCTGAGACCTTGGGAGAAGGAACGACGGAAAAGGTGGCCATCATACGATCGGGGAACTCCTCACGGATCTTGGAGATCAACAAGGTACCCATACCGGAACCGGTACCACCACCCAGCGAGTGGGTAATCTGGAAGCCCTGAAGGCACTCACAGTTCTCAGCCTCGCGACGAACGACATCGAGAACTTGGTCAACCAGCTCGGCACCCTCAGTGTAGTGACCCTTTGCCCAGTTGTTACCAGCACCGGACTGGCCAAAGACGAAGTTGTCGGGGCGGAACAGCTGGCCAAAGGGGCCGGAGCGAACGGCATCCATGGTGCCGGGCTCGAGATCGACGAGAACAGCACGGGGAACATATTTGTTGCCGGAAGCCTATTATGGCAAGCACGTTAGATTTCAGGCTCTGGGCAACTTCAGTGTGTGCTGAGGTCTTGGTGAAATATACCCACCTCGTTGAAGTAGACGTTCAGACGCTCAAGCTGCTGGTCGGAAGTACCGCCATAAACACCGCTGGCGTCAAGGCCGTGCTCGCCAGAGATGGTCTGCCTATAGTAAATATAAGTATGCGAATCGTCGAAAACGCGTCGGGCCGAGCTTTTTGTCGCTGCTTTTCAGAGGAAACGTACCAGAAGGCAGAACCAACTTGGTTACCCTGCGGAAATTGTTAGCATCGCGGTGGTCGCGTTTTGTGCGGGGGGCAACGCCCAAGGAGGGGCAGAGGGACAAGCTACTTACACACTGACCGGTCTGGAGGTGAACCTGTATATCAAAGAAAAAACGCACGTTAGCTTGTATTCTTACCCAAGAGACATCATCGCCGTGATTCTCAATTTAGGCCACCAAGTTTGGACCTCTGGTGCCAATTGAGGAGCCGTGGGCGCGTGAGGAAGCTCTCCCAACGCCAGCTCTCAGGGTGGGGGGGGAAGGAAGCGTCAAAACAAACTCACAATCTCACGCATTTTGAAAGGCTGAGTGATGAAGCTAAAAAGAAAGGATCGGTATTAAAAGGAGCTAGGAGAATCGAGATGCTGCAGCTTCAGATGCGAAGAAATGTAAGAGGTGAAAGTTGTAGAAAGGAAAAGAGGGAGGGTGAGTTGGTAATAAAAAAAAAACGGTCGGTCGAGGTGGCCTGTAGGCGCGGCAGGCAGTCGCAAAATCAACAAAATAAAAATAAATAAATATTAGTACCGCTTCTGGGAAAGCCGGTGACGGGATGATCCGGTCTAGCTCTTCAGTTGTAGAGGGCACAGGCACTAGTCCTCATTGGGAGCTGCCAAATTGACCCGTCCCCAGCTTAACCGCAGTACAATTTCAAGGGGAAATTCTGTGCTAACTGTCCTACCTGGTTTAGGGGCTCCTAATTAGGGGTAATGTTTGCTCTGTGGTACAAGTATGAAGTGCCGAGGGCGTCTTATCTTGCTCTTCTGCTGTTCTGTACTCCGTATTTCCTCATTATTTTCTTCTCCGAATCCATACCCAACCTCCTAGGCTCAGGCACCGGTCTTTACACCTTGGCTTCACCCAAGATACTAATGGCTACTATGGAGTAGCATTGACAGGCACCTACTTGACGTGACGTACTCTAGTCCAACTACTAGTCGCTCAGCAATCTTAATACCTAAGCTGGCATCGCTGTGCCCAATAAAACCCGGAGATGCATTATTAAACACTAATTGGCGCCTGACATGGCTAATAAAAGCTGCGTCTTCCACAGCCCCCTGCTCGCCCTGTTCGAGAAGCCCTTGCGTCCAGCATCCACCAGTGGGGCCCATATCAAATCCCAATTACGACCTCATCTTCCTTTCTGTGGGCAAATGGTAGCCCCGGAAAGTATAGATTACTACGAAATTGCCAAAATTAGCAGTCTCGGGAGTTATATGAGAATGACTTTCCGAAAGTACGGAATACATCTTGAGCAACAGTGGCGTCTACTGGTATTGCCGGTTCCCCGGTAGTCTAAATGTCAGCATGTGGATTAAAAGCGCCTGTCACATGAGCCATAGCTGGCCCTGACGTTCTCCTTTATCCAGTTGCCTGGATATTCACCGTACAGGCTTGCTTACTATTAGTACTCTACATTTCGGTACGAGTACGAATGGCTAAACCTTATGAAGTATGAGCAGCATTGTTTTCTCCATGCTGGGCGGTGCGGAAGCATCGTTATTACTGCTGCCTTTGCCATTCCTGTTGCCTCTCCAGGCAACATCTTAAAATGAAACAAAAGATATTCTATCAAACCCTTGGCATGACACGAAGTACTTTAGGCATTCGTTTAAAGGTGCTCAAGAGGACTAGTGTCATGGATTGTTCGCACTTGCGCACTTGGATGGCACCGACGGTACGTTTGAAGGCAGATTCCCAAGGCGAATTACTCCGAACAGTCCTCTAGAAATAGGACCCGATGTTTTGAACCTTTCTGGCAGTTATTGACGTCTCTAACGCTGCTTCATTAACCCATCTATACGATATACTAATCCTTCTCGGCAATGGCCTGTAATCTCTCCTCAATCTCGTCCTCGGTGAGCTTTCTGAAGCTCGGATCCGTGCCCTCTTTGCCGTCCGCCCGAGGTCCACCAACAATGCCAATTTCAATCTCTCCCTTCTTGAAGTCCATACTAAGAACTGTGCTCAGTGTTGTGATGGCCAGCTCAACAACATCTTCCCAAGATCCTTCAGCATGCTCCTTGTTTCGCAGCTTCTTTTCCAGGTGGTTCATAGCCTCCTGTTGTTTGGGTCCGGCGGCAGTACCCTTGTAGCCGATAAAATATCCGGCCGGGTCGCACTTGAAAAGCTGGGGTCCCCGCTCCTCATCCAGGCTGATAATGGTCGTAGCGACACCATAGGGCCGCATGTAAGCCTGGTAGAGAGTATCAGTTTTCGTGGTCCTAAAGTTTCAATCTTGTAAAAGAGGCTCATCCTTACCCGCTGGGTATACACTTGGCTGATATTGGCCAGTCGCTTGGCCAGGACATCAGCCGGCATCTCATAGCCATATTTGTATCGGAATTCAGCAGCTTCTCCTTGAGCACGCTGAGCGAATGCTCTGGCATCTGCAATAGAGCCTGTGATGACGCATCCGACGGAGGGGGAGATTTGGAATATGTGGGAGACAGATGAGGGGTCGATGAGCTTATCCTGCGCTCGGGAGATCAGTTGATGCCATGCTGCATGTTGCGACCCAAGTACGTACGGGAACTTTCTTCTGTGACAAAACAACGGCGCAGTCCTTGCCTCGCAGGCCTACAGACATGATGTTTGCAGCTGTGATTGCCTTGAAGGCATATTCTGTATCGGGAATGTCAGCCGGGTTGAGTCGGGCTTGATGTCTGGGTGCCAACGATGCAGATCGACTCAGGCAGTCGAATCGGCTCTCGTATTCAGAAATTCGAACTTACCGACTTGGTACAGACGACCATTGTCGGCAAAGATGGTAATGTGTCGGTCGTATGCGCTGGCTAAGAGAGGGTTGCAAGTCAGTAAGCGGCAAGCATGATGTTGGCGGGGAGAGCTATGATGTAGCCAAAACTAACCAGACATGATGGCGGTATGTTGGCCCTATCCAGGGCAATTTCGAGGAGATTTATTCACAGCAGCTATTTGAAACTGCCTTGACCTGGATTCGAAAAGAGAGAATCGCAAATGTCAAGATTGTCGTCGGTATGGGCTGCCAGTAGCTTCTACAGGCCGTACGCGTTAGCACAGCTTGCCTAGAGCGCAAGTCGCTTGGAGCTTGCCTGGGAAGGCTGAAGTTGTGACCTTATGTAATCTCGGAGCCTGAGGCGCCGTAGCCCGAAGCATCCACCCTGGACGCGGTCACTGATATGCGTAGTGGAGCCTCAGAAAAAAAAACCGGCGGGGCACCTATCAAGCCCAGCAGCAGAAATCAAATAAGAGATGATTCGCGCAAACAACTTCTCGAGGATATCGATTAGTTCTTAATTTATGATTGCAGCAGACCATTGGGGACCTGCATTGGCCTATTTCCCACCGGGCTCATCTTTTTGATCTTCTCAACACGACTGCTCGTTGCCAAGTTTTCGATTTGCAAAAGAGCTTGTGCTTCTTCACCACACGCGACCAGAGCCCAATTGGCAATCTCTTGCGATTCAACAGCCATTCTTCTTCCAAAACTTTCCGCCACGACAAAAGGACCTTTTTTGGCCACATATCGCCCACTATGATTTCCTCAGGCGACGGAGCGACGGCTCGTGCGCCGGCCTGGAAAAGATTGGGCCTGAAGCTCAAGCAGTCTTCCGCACCCGAACCAGCAAATGAAACCCTGCAGGTTGGGCATCCAAGCAGTAGCAGGACCCAGCAGAACCAGTCGACGCCGTCCAAGCGGAAGCCCGAAGCCCCGCCAGCGGGCGAACCTCTGTCGGCATTGAAAAAATCACGGAACGAATCGCATTCCGTGGTTTCTAACCCTCAGCTGAAAAAGAAGAAGTCTGTCTCCTTTGGTGAAACGCCCACCAAAAGTGGCATCGACACCAAGGGCCCTGTCGATAAGCCACAGCCCAAGAAAAGCAAGATCCCCGGGAAGAAGAAGGCCAATGCCGCTGCTGCCCCTCTGGATATCAAGCCTGCGCTCGACTACTTGAACCAGTGGAACTCTGCTCGAGACTCTTGGAAATTCAACAAGAATCACCAATCCACTCTCATCAAGTTCGCCTTCGACCCCAGCCTCTTCCCCTCCGCCAACATTGACACTTTCTACGCATATATACGAGATCTCAAGGGCTTTGTTCGCACAAGACTACAAGAAACCGCCATGGAATTACGAACAAAGGATAGCACAGAAGGGGCTGCAGGCTTCCCGGAGGGTTCAGTGAATCTTCCGGAGAAGCAGTTAAGATACGACCAGCTGCTTGCACAATTACTGCATTCACAGGCAGGCCAAAAGAGAAAGACGTTCCATGAGACGGAGTACCGAGCCTCATCCCAAGACGTTGATGATGTCATTAAACGTGTAATTAAGCGCATGCGTGCGGAAATGGTTCTGGACCACTTATCTGATGGCGAGGAGACTGATGCCAGCCACACCACCACAACGACAGTTTCTTCCGGCACAATGAGCATTGATAGCACCACCACCAAGACTACTGAGGATGACAAGAAGGTGAAATTAAATGAGGGGCTGAGCAAGCGCCGGAGAAAGCTGCGTACCAATGTAGACGACAGCAGCAGCTCCTCCGAGTCAGAGAGCGACTCCGACACGAGCAGCAGCGGTTCAGATGATTCTGACGATGACGAGGATGGCAACGCGGAGGCCGATCGAGGCTATGAATCTTCTAGCAGCTCGTCTTCCTCATCCTCCTCCTCTTCTTCTTCGTCAGAGGATGAGTCTGATTCAGATGAGAGCGCAGATGAAGAGTAGTAAAAGTAACGGCTTCTTTCTTTCCTTTTCTCTCTTGCTTGGCGACTTTGGGCATGGGCTGCTTTTTATATCATGTACGATTGCCATTCTTATTGTTATTCTTGAATGGGCTATTATAGGTAGACTGTTATATGTGGTCACGCCACATAGGGAGATTATATGATACCTGGGACGGAACTCCCAAGTTGTAATGGTCTTTTTTTTTTTAAGGGGTTGATGTTTTCTTCATTTTTCTAGTCTGTATACGCCTGTATGTACCATTAGAGCGCATGGTTGACGGATAGAATTCCTCATGACATGACGAGCACATGAAAAGAAGAATTGCTTTTATATATAAATATCTTTTTTTTTCCCCTTTCTTTTGATTCAACTTAGACAAACAGCTTGGTGAACCCTTCCTTTGGCGGCTGCAGCCAGTTCCTCTCATCATACGTCCTCCCTTCTCCCTCAATGATGTGAAAGGTGTAAATGATTCTCCCCTTCTGGCTCGTGTTCCTCTCACTCTTGTGCAGCATGTTGCCGTGGATCAAGACCAGGTCTCCCGCCTTCACCTCGCCGGGCAAATACTCCCCCTCGGGGTGCTGCTCACCACCGTACTCCTCCCCGGGAGGAAACTTCAGCCCGTCATTGTCCACAATCTCGGTCCCCGCCCCGCCAGCCTTGCGCACCAGCCTCTTCTCCACGGGCGCCCAGCGATGAGACCCTGGCAGGAAGCTCAAGCATCCATTCTCCAGCGTCGCATCCTCAAGGGCGTACCAGAAGCCCACGGCCGACGGCGCACTCGTGTACAGGAACGTGGAGTCCTGATGAGGCGGCACCGCTCCTCCAATCTCAGGCTGCTTGCAAATCACCATGCTCTGCAGACATCTCGCGTCCTTGAAGCCCAGATCCCGCGCCACCGCCGCCGGGCTGACCTCTCCCGAGGCGCGCGTCTCCTTCTCGTTGATGAGCCTCGCAAACGGCGGCGACAGGGCGTGCAGGTAGTGCCCAATCTTATTCACCGCGCGCTCCTTGGGCTTGGTCAGGTTCCCCGCCTCGTCAAAGGCATCCTCCTCGAAGAAGAAGCGGATCTTGTCCCCCGAAGAGAGGAAGTAGTCGTCGCCCACGTGGTCTGATTTTTCACCTGTGGAGAAGCGCGTGAGGGGGTGGTCCTTGAGTGAAAAGCCCTCTAGCATGCGGTGCGTCTCGCTGAGGAGTGAAGAGACGGTTTCTGGGAGGAGAGCATTGCGAATGATGAGGTAGCCATCTTTGTGGAAGGATGAGAGCTGCTCGGGCGTGAGGCCAGGAGTTGGTTCCGCCATTGCTAAAGGGGATGGATCTTTGCAGGCTGAATTTTTTTTTTAAAAGGGGATAGTAAACAAGAAGGAGAAAATACAAAAGTTCTATGGAAATTATAAGTGCGTCTTACGGCCGTCGGCGAACCTTTTGATAATGAGTGTAGTCTCTCTAAGTGGGGTGATATTGTCCATTACTCCATGTTTTGTATCAACCCCGCCGGAAGCCGCTTCGTGTCACTCGGCTCCTCTGTCCGAGAGTCGGACTCCGCCGACGACCTAAGATAACGATGCAGGCATAGCGTTTCTAGTATTGGAGCCATTACAATTATCGGGGTTTAATTCTTTGGTAGAAGATTTCATGGTTCAACCATCCTGTGTATTGGTTGACTACCTCTGATGCGGTTGTAGTTTGAATACTTTTAAGATAAGAAGAAATAAAGGCATGCCCCATGTCTGAATAACGCCACAGCGTCAGACTCCCATTTCAGTCGACCATTTGACTATGGGCAAACTCCAAAACGCCAAGCTATATACTAAATGTCCAGTTTCAACCAAAAAAAAAAAATGAGAAGAATGAGAATTAAGTCGTAATAAGAATCAAATGCGCCTGAAAAAAGTAACCAAATAGTATGAGCACAGTCGTGTGTCGATTTCAAGCACTTGAGACAGCTCAAGCATTGACCGGGTCATGGAGAAAGTCGTAGCCTTCTTCTGGTGGAAGCAAATAAGCAGATGCAGCTAGACCGGCTGCAGTGAACAAAGAGAGCGCGGCGCTAACAGTGCCAAGATACCACGAAGCATCGAGGTTCCATCCAGGAACGGTAAACTGGTCGTCGTGGTCATACAAGTACGCCTGTGAAACGTCAGTCCAGAGTAACGCAACAGAGCTTCTTATCTTCACGTACCACTATAGAAATAACGATAAACTCGACAACAGAGACCAGTGTCAACAGAGCGGAGACAAATGGCCACCCCGTTTCGCGCCTGTACTTGCCACCGCCCATGACGAGCGCAAAAGATACCAGACCAGCCAGACACAGGATGACGGCAAACGAGGCCATGAAGCCGACCGTCCGCCACATGGAGCAGAAGTATCGCTCGCCATATTGACAAAGTTCTCTGGACGGGAAATCGCGGCAGTGGGGGTCGTCGAGGCTGGAGCAGCTCTTGTGCAGTCCTATGTACTTCTCGAGCGTCTCGCCTTTGGTCGTTGTAACCGAGTACGAAATCCAATGGGGCTCTGTGACGGAGGCGACAATCATGGCCGTGGCTATGCCCGTACAGTTAGTCTCGTTTGTGCTTCTTTACCGCAGTCTATCCCATCGTTTATGGCCACATAGCGACAGCGCTGCCAATGATCCTTGGCAATCCATCGCGACAAGCTTGTAGCTGCAATTGGGACACCCATGATGACGTACCGGCAACAAAAGCCACCAGGCCAGCCGTGTAGACGTAGACCCGAGTCATGGCTGAGCACGCAAATGTATCGCGGGCTATTTCTCTAAGAGGATGAAAAAAAAAAAAGGTGTTCTTTCCCCAGGAGAGAACTGAACAGGTGTCGGGTTTGGAATTGAGCAATGAAGTGAAGGGGGGACAGTCAAGGCTGCCTGGCCAGATTGAGGCTGTGGCAGATTGCTGTACCTGGCAGGATTCATACCGACTGGAGAGCAGGCAGCGAAATAGCGGTACGTACCAACAGTTAGTGCTCTAACAGAGACAGCGCTTATCTGGCGCATGGTTGTATGGGATTCGTTACATATCTGTTAGGCATCTAGTATAATCAATCGCTGAGTACCTGGGCTGCCTCTCCATGCTAGCCCCTTCGCATGACGAATGCGACATCTCATTGCAAACACATCATCATGTTCTGATGACGCCTGCTTGTCTATCGCCTCCAATGAAAGCACAGGGCGACGCACCCATCAGTTTTAGCCATTCCCTCACTGTCACCTGCCATTCGCTTGCTTTACAATGCAGCCAGCTTGTACTCCAGCACTTTGTTAGACGCACGGGACACATTTGGCTCGAAGCTCTATCGCGATAGCAGCCAGCTTACTGGCATCACGCTTTCGTGTATCCACTTGACTGCGATAGAAGCTATATCATGACTCATACCAGTCAACCATATCACCAAAGAAAGCAATTTGGCGCAGTGGAAGCGCGCCGGGCTCATAACCCGGAGGTCGCACGATCGAAACGTGCAATTGCTAAATGGTCAACTTGATTTTTTTGGTTCTTTTGCTGAAAAATTAACCATACAGCCTGTTCCTTTTGATTCCTTTTCTTCTTTCTCTCTACGCTGCTTTTTTTTTTCGTAGGCCATAATGTCCCTAATCTGCACATACCCCAAATGACGTGCATGATGTACATGTACATGCGTCTCCCCGCTTGCCATCCATAAACTGCATGTACCGAACTACTTATCTGGCAAGAATGCTTTAATAGCCTATCCCCCGTAATGATTTAGTGCAGAACTCGGTGTCTCCTCCGTCGCCGATCCGAACCGCCGCTACCCTCCGGCATCGCTATCGGGCCTCAATCCAAGCTATTATCTCACCTCACCAAAGCCATCTCTCCTTCTCCTTTCCGCGATGCGAATGCCCGTTACGAGATTATCACTTTTTAAAAGCTCCAGATACCTGCTCAGACCCCAAACAGCGCTCGCCCCTCTCTTTCGCTCCGCAGCTTTCCGCAATATGTCGTCCTCCTCGCCGGCCCCGGTGCTCAAGAAGCCCATCAAAATCTCCTGCATCCAGCTCGCCTCCGGCGCCGACAAGGATGCCAATCTAAAGCATGCCGCCGAAAAGGTTGCCGAGGCTGCAAAGTCAGGCTCCAAGCTCGTTGTTCTACCAGAGTGCTTCAACTCTCCGTACGGATGCGACTACTTTCCCAAATTCGCCGAGACGCTGCTCCCTTCGCCGCCCACTCAGGAGCAGTCTCCCTCGTTCCACGCCTTATCGGCCATGGCTGCCGAGAACAACGTCTATCTCGTAGGCGGCTCCATTCCCGAACTCAACCCCGAAACGAAGAAATACTACAACACGAGCTTGACCTTTGGACCTGACGGCAAGTTGTTGGGCACCCACCGCAAGGTCCACCTCTTCGACATTGACATCCCCGGCAAGATCACCTTCAAGGAATCTGAAGTCCTTAGCGCCGGCAACAAGGTGACTCTCATCGACTTGCCCGAGTACGGCGCCATCGCTGTGGCCATCTGCTACGACGTCCGCTTCCCTGAACTCGCCACAATCGCTGCCCGTCGGGGCGCCTTCGCCCTCATCTACCCCGGCGCTTTCAATCTTACAACAGGAAACCTGCACTGGCGCTTGTTAGCTCAGGCCCGTGCCGTCGACAACCAAATCTACGTCGCCTTTTGTAGTCCGGCCAGAGACATGAGCGCCACCTACAACGCCTGGGGACACAGCTTGATTGTAAACCCAATGGCCAAAATCCTGGTTGAGGCAGATGAGAATGAGACGATTGTGCAAGGAGAGTTGGTGGGCGAAGATATTGTCGAGGCTCGGAAGAATATTCCGTTGAATACGCAGCGGAGGTTTGATGTATACCCTGATGTTAGCCAGGGGAAGATTTCATTTGACGAACTGTAAAGACATGAATATCACGCAAGGATAAATAATACAGTAAAATAAGCCTTTGAGCAATGCTACCTATTGATATTGATGAGTGAATGAACGTGGGCATTCCTATTTGAAGCACCATGTTTCAATCCTCGCACTAAACATATCTATTACACGGCAAGACGAACAAAATGATAGTTTCCACACGGAATAAACAGATCTATTAGATCTTATTTTTATACTTTCTCTACATTTAGAGGGGACCATCCTATATGATCCTTGATCCTTTTTCATAGCCACTGAATCCAAGTTTTTCTCTCTTCTGCGCTTAAAGCCATCGCTCATCAACAAAGGAGAACCCATGTCTCCCTTTTTCCCTTTTCCATTTTGTTTAAAACCCACTCATACCGTGAACATCAATAACACACGCAAAGCTCCCTTCTTTCCTTACTCCAGAGCCTTCTTGGCGAAGGTGGGCAGGATGAAGCTGGCCTTGTGGATCTCGGCGTTGTAGTAGCGGCACTTCTGCTCCTCCTCCTCGGGGGTCCAGCTGCGCAGAGGAACCCGGACGTTGCGGTTGGCGTCCTTGCAGCAGACCATGAAGCCGATCTGGCCGGAGGGGTAGGTGGGGATGGTGGTGTAGGCGTACTCGGCGACGGGGAAGATCTCCTTGCAGTCCTTCTTCAGCTGGGTGATGAGAGGGAGGTGGAGCCATTGGTTCTCAGCTGGTTGTCACAAAAAAAAAAAGAGTTAGTCTTGAGGCAATCCAACGATGAAAAGGGGGGGGAGATGGGGATTCCAAGGCTGAGCGAAGAAACGCTCTGCCCTGTGGTTTGAGACAGGTGGCTGTCCTCGGAACTACCGAGCGGCCCAATTGAGAAAGCAGCACTAGCTCTGGCAGCCCCTAGGGAGTCGGAGATGGATGCAATCACCAAAGCTGGTTCCCAAAGTCGAGGAAAACAGCGCGGGTCGCCCCCAGCATACCGGCTGAAAACCCTAGGGGGCTGCTCGCCTTCCCAAAGAAAAAAGAGACATACAACCTTGGGTAGTGATGACACCTCCCTCGCGAAGAGCGTCGTGGAGGAGCTGGAAGTAGGGCTTCTGGAAGAGGCTCTCGGCGGGGCCCTCGGGGTCAGAAGAGTCGGTGATGATGACGTCAAAGGTGTTCTTGTAGTCATCCAGGAACTTGAAGCCGTCGCCGACGTGGACCTTGGCCTTGGGGTGCTCAAAGCCGACGGACATGTGGGGGAGGAACTGCTTGGAGAGGCGGATGACGGCCTCGTCAATGTCGCAGAGGGTGGCCTCCTCGACGCAGTCGTGCTTGACGACCTCACGGAGGACACCGCCATCACCACCGCCAATGACGAGGACCTTCTTGGGGTTGGGGTGAGAGTTCATGGCCAGGTGGGTGATCATCTCCTGGTAGGAGAACTCGTCGCGCTCGGTAGCCTGGATGACGTTGTCGAGGACCAAGACGTTTCCGTAGTCGGTGGACTTGAAGATGAGCACGTCCTGGTACTTGCTCTTCTCGTGGTGCAGGACCTTGTCGACCTTGAGGGTCATGGCCTGGCCGGGCCACATGTTGGAGATTTCGCGGAACCATCCATCTATGGGGGAGCAGTAGTTAGCATGAGGGTATGCGACAATGTCTGAATGAGAAAAATACGATGAATGATGAGAAATATCGGAGATGGGATCCAATGAGGTTTGGATTGCGTTTCTGTACGAAACACTTCCACTCAAACAGAGATCCCACTGTGACCTTTTTTTTTTCTTATCCCAATTGTTCTTATCATGATGCTTGAAGAAACCAGGGACTTCCCTATGGTATCATTCAAGTACTTTCATTTTCCAGCATTGTACAGCATTTGCTTATCTACAATGCCAAAAGAAAAAAAGCAAAGCATCAAATGAATCGCAGCATCAACGCGCAAATGCGTCCAACGTCATGCCCCGCCAGTCACCGTCACGGTCATGGAGGGGCAGTTGAAATAAAAATTTCCATAGTAGGGCGGGGTATCGCAAAAAAACACAGAGAGGTGATGGAGATTCAGCAACAAACCTTTGATGGTGGGGTGAACAATTCCGTCAGACATTTTGGCTGTGGTGTGGAAAACTCGCGAGGATGGGAAACGGGGTATCAATACGGGGGAAGAAGAGAAGAGAGAAGAAAGGAAGGATGAAGAAGACGACGATGATGAGGGAGGAAAAAAAGGGCGAGGAAGCGCAGGGAGCCGAGAGCCAAGCAGGGAGCTGGAGACACACAATCGGCTGGCGAACGACGAGCCGCCGCAGCTGGTCGCAATTGGGTTTGGGTTTGGTGGGGTGAAAATTTTTGGCGCACTTTTCGCCAACTGGAGACCAAGAATCTGGTTCGTACGAGGCCCAACGCACATGGACGACAGCCGTCGGATTGCCGCGGCCATGTGATGGATCCTCTAGTAGAAAGTCGGTTATTATATCAATCACCAGGCAATAAGGGAGAGCTCCATATCCCACCAAAGTGTCCAGAGACCTACTTCCTCTCTGCCTGTGTTTTTTTGCAGTGCTACCATCAGGCTACCTTGCCGGTACCCTCTTAAGAAACATGACGTCGGGAAGCTTTGAGCTAGCCGAGACCAGTCATTGGGTCGCTGGTTCTGCATTTAGTTCCGCTCCATCTCCTGATTGGCCCAAACGCCCAGCTCCGGATCCGAAATGGTATCTCTCAAGTATATTTTACGGAGCACTAAGACGGTGGAACATGGACCTGGGGCCGCAGAAAAAAAAATAAGGGCAAGGCGGAAGCCTCATATGGAGGAATTGACTGGTTGGCGAGTTCCGCTTTCAGCAAAACTCGAATCCACCAACCCTCGAATTCTCGAAAAATTCCCTCATCAGGTAATTCATCAGATGCTCGAAACCTACGGCTCCCCGTGGAGTACGGAGTGCCTGAAGCAGAAATGTTCAGTCTCTTCATTAGTGGGCATTGTGCGACAATAATTTCCACTTATCTGCGGGATGATCTCCCTCTGTTCGGTTGATGAACCCTAAAGTAACTTTGTACTGATCAATATAAATAGAGAAGCCAAAAGTGGCTCGGCTCATTTGCTAGCATAGAACCTGAAGAGACGGTCGTCGAGGAGATCGCAGGCAAACGTGTGCACAAGATCGGGGCAGAGCTGTAGGCTTTCCTGACCATCCAAGGGGGCAAAAGGGGGTTACTGTCTTGGTATCGATATATACTACCTAGAAATGCCTTCTGATGAATCACCTAGGCTCTCACATATGACAAGTAAACACTAGCGGAACTATCGATTAATACGGATGTGAAACTCGCTCTAGAAGAGTAGAATCTAGTACACAAAGTAGATTGTGCCGCCATTCTGTCGTATCGGCTACTAGACTGCCAACCCATTCCATGCTGCCAAAACTCGACTGCTCTTCCATAAAACCCAGGACAATCCTAAGAAGAATCGTTGACATACAAGTCCCGGATCCCACCCAACGCTCGGCAAAAATTAGGACATCGCCGATGGTGGTCGTTTTCCCACACCGGCGAACGCCAGTCTGGATTCAGGGCAGAGCTGAACGTTCCAAAGTCACTCCAGGAGCAGAATGTGAGCTCCCGTCGCGATTTGGCAAAGACAACAGAATAGTCGGTTGGACACCGATCACAAGAGCCTTGTATCTCGTTCCCAGGAGATGCCAAGGCCAGAGTCGTCGCCTTGTCCAGTGTCTTGGATGGGCATAGGTCCAGCACTACAGACTGAGCGCTTGCGAGATAACTTCTGGGAAGGGCTAGATGTGGGCAGAGCATGACGAATCCCTCTTCCATATCACGTTTTGAGATGGGACCTTGAGTATTCCCAATATTCAGTTTCTCAAACAAGACAAAGCGCCCTTCGATAATCTTGGGCCGCGCAGTATGTGTATATACTGTATCTCCTTTCTCAATGGTGTGGGTGCAGGAAGCTAATAGCTTCTTGAGGTGTGATCTCTTAACACCCAAACGTGAAAGCTTCAAAGAAAGCTGGATATGGTGATGCTCTAGGTAGTATCTGCCCAGTGGCCCACGTCTCGATCGCCCAATGCAAAAGGGGACTCTCCTCACCAAAGGATGATCCAGCAAGTCGGCAGGGTGTAGTTTGCAGCACTTTGCGCAAACCCAGCGATCCGGGTCATCGTAAGCTATGCCCATCAATAAATCGATCCTTTGGGAAGTAGGTAGGCAAAGCAGCTCCTGCTTCCAATCGCAAAACATGATCTTTCGCATAGCCCGGCAAGTGTGCGAGAGAAGAAATCTATCATGGAGAGCAAGGTGATCCGCGATGAGTAGGATTATTTCTTCCGGCAACGCGATAATTGGGCATCTTTTTGCTGTTTGTGCTTCCCCCAGTGACAGCCGTTTGTATAATGCTAGCAAGCACTCCATGGCGAGGATGGTGTAGTTATATTCGACTATTGACCACAGTTTTGAGCTGTTGGGGTGAGAGAAATTGTACTGCAAATCTTTATACTTGCACCTGTCCAGTATCGGATACAAATATAGTTGTAGATACAGGTACTTTCTTGACAGCGAGCTGGCAGAGCCGTAGCAGTCAAGTTATTTTGATAGTAGCTGTATTTGCTAGGAATTGGAGCCAAGTGAGATTAAATTAGGAAGATGGGGGATGAAGGACACAAGGATCACTGGATGCCCTTAAAGTAGCCGGGAAACACGCCGATAATGCGCCACGTTTGTGTTTACCTTTCGCGGTGGATAAGGATGTTAGAGTTGATGATGCGTAGATACTACCAAAGAAATACATCGGCACCTTCCGACCAGTGTACAGAAGTAGACAGCATATTACAAAATATCATGATACCAGCGTGTACAATAATTGGCTAGCGGTGCCCGCCGTAGCAACATACTTTCCAGCAGGATGTCTATCTATCGTCCCAGTTTCCCGTGAGCCTCATTCAGATTTTCCATGGACTCAACAGCGCCCCTTGTGGTCTGTATACGTTTTTATGGGATGAGGTGAATGTGCTACCGGTCATTGACAATCTTGAAGAGCCATCACGACGGCCAGCATCTCCTTTTCTGGCATGGAATATCTCCGTTCATCTTCCAGCAATTTGAGTAGGTGCCTTTCAAATAGTGAAATACGAGCAAAGTTTAAGCATACTGTTTATCTTTGTTGGGAACTCTAGGTCGGCCCGAGGGTAGCTTCTCATAAGGGCGATTACCGTTGACGAAACAATATGTAACTTACCTAGTGCCTACCTAACTATTAACGTTTTTACGCGAAACTTTTAGGGTTATAGCGCAAAAGTGCTAATTTTGGTCATTGCTACAGATTTCATTTGGGTGGTATGACTTTGGCAATTGTAAGCTTCATTTGTATCTCCTAAAAAGGAGCGCAAAGTGAAGGAGAGAAAAAAATCATTATCAAAGCATCAGACGAGACCCCCCGTTGTCTTTTCACTCGGAGATGCTGTCAAGGGCATAGGACGGCGAATAAACAGGCATTTCTCCACTCAGCAAGATCTATATGTTATTGTTGATTCAACCAAGGCTGGGTAACATAATTGCTATAATACCCCTGTGATATATTTTCCATCTAGCGAACTCCTCTGTATCCTATTACAGGAATTCAAAATATTTCTCATATTTCGTGAGTTTATATGGGTTGCAAGGAGCCTGGCCCATATATGTAGTTCTAGGGTAGCTGAGTTTTACACAGACTGACGGCAGGATAGAGGTATAGTACTATTTTTTGCGGGTGGTGACTTGTCAACCCAATAGGGATATAGACCCAAACTAGAGAAGTCTCGAATATTTGTTTCTTCACATGATGAAAGTCAAGTGTCCCGCGGCTTGGATGCACTTCCAGCACGGCGGATTGTGTGTTTCGATGAGCATCTGCAACGAACCGAAAGTGGCACGACATGACGTACCTGGTACCCATCCGAATATTGATTGCACCGGCAACTCGGGGCTTTTATTCAAGTGAATACGGACTACGGAGTAAGGAACCAGCATTACCAAGCACCAGAACTGCTATCAGCACCGAATCGCCCACGAGTCTGCCCATCGTGGAGACGAGAAGCTGAGAGAAATGACAACCTTGGTCTTCCAGGGTACGAGCGGATGCGGAGGGCAATGCTCCGGACGAGTCCAAATACTACTAATGCTGCTTGCACATTAGTCGGTGCGACTCTGTGCTCCATTGGAGGCACTTAGTCCAACAAGGGCCCCCGTTGAATGACCTTTGACGCTACCTACCCTTGCCATGGCGCCGATGTTTCATATCAAACATGGCCCGCCATCGGCGCACTAAGCTTTTTTTCTTCTACCTTTTCTTGACAAGTCATAAATGAGGTGGCTAAGAGCACGTTGCGAAATTGCCACGCGGTTCTTGTACCATTAAGCAAATGAGACGCGGAGGCTGACAGACAAAATAAAAATAAGTTGACAGGTGACAAACAGCCTGGCAGTTGGCAGTTGGCAGGACTGCGAGAGGTGGTTGTTGGTCTTTAGATCTCATTCTTTGCCGCCTCATCTACCATGCAGCTGGGTCCCGTACTTGTAGGCTGAAATGATCTTATTCGCTTGTAAAATCAACGGAATGACATCTGGCCCTTTAAGGAATTGAATACGACGACGCCCGAGATTTGATGCCATACTTGTACTCTTTATCGACACTAGAGTCAATACGACGAAAGAGCCTCCATGCCCAATGAGGCATTTTAGCAGCGTTACTAAGCCAGCACGCGCAGGGTAGGCAAATCTGCTTGCACACGTTCTCAAGATGCATAATCTTGGAAGAAGCAAGCACTCATGTACGGCACAGATTACGTACACTAGCTGCTGACAACCTAGGAATCTCGCGAGGCAGATCGTACTATGCAACGAATGCTACGAATGACTCGCATGCACATGGGAGGGCGAATACTGACCTGACCTGACCTGACCTCACCTCACCTATCTTCCTCTGCTTGGGATATACAATACTCTGTACTAATCGTATAGTTATATGGAGCAAGCTGAAACTTACATGATTCATACTTGTAGTTAGTATCACCCAATGGCAAAGTCACACGCTCAGGAGAACTTTTTTCTCGCTCTCCATTCATGGCAAAAATACCGAACCGCCGTGGCTGCCACCATCCCAAAGTGCCGAGCCAAGCTGCAACTCCATGTCTTGGGAGCACGAGGTTGTGGAGGCGCTTGCGTGCGACAAAAAGGGAAACTTTAAAATCTCCGTTTGCGGCCGCCATCTCCACCGACAGGAATGTGAATGACATAAGGCGGCGAGTTTGTTGATGCGACATTGTGGAACAATTTTTTTTTCTTGCTTGCTGGAAGAAATCCTGCTGCCGCGTGTTCGACTCGACTCCTTTTTTTTTTTGGTCACGATATATTGTAGGAGGGATCATCGCCGCTATGCTGCGCGCTAGCACTACCAAGAGCTAAAACTGCCATGCAGCAAGTATTAGTGCTCGTAAGTATGATTAATTGGAGGCTCGAACTAAGGACATCAGCCGGCCGGCCTTTTTGCTAGCACGGCTCTCGAGTTTGAACGAACTACACAAACTCCACCCAGCACGCGAAGGCGGAGAGCCTCCCCTGGCACGGGCCGCCTTTTGCCACGGTGGTTTATGCGGCGGATGTTCACGGCAGAAGAAATTTTGCTTTTTTCTTCTTCTGAATGAAATGGCGCCTGGGAGAAAAAGCAACGTGCTGTTTCGCATTTTTGATGGCTGAGACGCGGGGATGGACCGTGATGACGATGGTGAACTCGGCAGAGGGCATTGATTGCATCCTTATCATCAGATGTCACTTTGAAATGATACGGACTACTCCCTACATAGCCGGATTCTTCATGCTTACCCGTATCAGCCATGCTGCAAATACATACTACTGGCACTAGCAGATACAGCTCCGTATTCCGAGATGCAAGCCTTTGAGTCAAGTGGCGCAAGCTGTACCGGAGTTGGGATGGGGATACCTGCTTCTGCTCTAGCACAGAGTCATGCTGCTGCTACTGATGCTACTGCTTGCTAATAGCATCCAAGGTTGTTTAGCACCCGGCTAGTGCATACGAGGCTCGCGGTGGGCATTGCTACGTGCAAGTAGGAGTTTTACTGCTACTGCTACCCAAAACCGCCGTGTTATCAAGGCCACGAGGTGTGTATATACGGAGTTTTTGTCGTGGAGCCAGCGTCTCAGTGCGGCCGGCCACGAGAGCAGGTCGTGTCTTGGGTAGCAGCGCGGAGTAGCAGCGCATAAGTCGTGCGCAAGAGGCGAATTGGCCTCGTAAGCAGGCAGCAGACAACTTGTCTTAGGCGAATCAGAACGTTGCACAGAGAAACAAGGAGCAATACTCTGCGATGCTCCCTCTCTCTCTCTCTCTGGTTTTTCTATTCTTTTTTCTTTTTTTCTTCTCTTTTTTTTTCAACCTTCCCCATCATATGCTCCATAATACCACAAAAAAAAAAAAAAAGAAAATCAATGCAGGGATTGCCAGTTTCTTCATGTCATGCCATGCCGTGCCACGAGTCGTCCTTGATCCGCCGTTCCGGTAGTTACCACAAATGTCTCTTCAAGTTGGTGTGCAAAAACGTGTGCTGGGCATGCAGGGACCACTAAAATGGAGTTGAAGATGAGGAGCTCCGTGGCTTTCAGGTGGGAGGTCAGAAGCCATGCGGAGTGCGTTCCAAGAGGTACCCTGTACCTGCGTCGTGGTAAAGGCTGTAGGTTGTCTGGTACAGGCGACCTCGGGCGTCGATATTCCGCCCCTCCCGCAGGAGGCGTTTTGCCGCAAAAGGCGAGCTTTGCCGTGGTACCCGGTACGCCCTAGATTGAATTCGAGGTCCAGCTGTGGCGGTACTCTCTACCCGGCCGCCAACCTGTAACGGGAACCTGCATAATACCTTTTCTTCAGCGGTAGGGTACTCGGTTAGTGCGGCTGCTGTCTCAGCCCTGTCAAGTACCCCTTAACCTTCCACGTAGTAGTGCCCAAGTACCCGCTAGGCGAGTCCACTACAAGCCCCTTATTTGCCCCCCCGTAGAGTACCATCGAAGGACGCTAGAGTGTCTTGGTGTCTCGAACAGAAGCTCGATGGCAGGCTCGGCTGCAGCAGGCTCTAAAAGGCCCTGGTCATGCATACCTGGCAGGCACACTGAACCGCCAAGGGACCCCCCATGCCGGTGCCATGCTCCGGCAGCAGCTTGCTCAATACAGGCTCTTTAGACTCTCTCCTGCTGTAAGAAACCCATCCCCCCGAGAGCAAAAAAGGCTGTCGCATTTTGTCATCCCGGCTCCTCTGGACGGGGGGAGAGAGCGAATCCCGATTCCATCTTCCTTTTTTTTCTCTTTTCTTTTTTTCTTCTTATTTATCTGGTCGCCACTTTTTCTGCCGCGTGCTAGTCGTTGGCTACCTGGTATAAGCTGGATACTCAGTTGTCACCTTGCCTAGCCGAACCGCTCGTTCTCCAAGCGGGCAATCTTGCCTTTTCTCCTCTCTCCATCCGTGCCCTTGATCCTCTCTTCCCGATCGACAACAAAAACGGCGACGATAGACGGACGCTATAAAGCGACGGGCCGACCAGGGACATCGAGATTGACAGGGGCTTTTCGCGCAGAACAGAGTCCCACGACCGCGAAACAAAGGGGCGACACCTGGAAAGCACCGCATTTTCCCTCTCAACCGGCGTTTGCAGCACCGCAGCACCTTTTGCTAAGCGACAGACTCGCAATTGCAACCGTGACGCCTTGAACGCACGCGCTTGCGCACAAGAAAGGAAAAAAAAAAAGGCAGAAAGGAAGATTCAAGGTGTTGGTGTTATCTGCCACTACCCGTTCAACTCTAGACAATTCGGCAGGCCGCCGCTTCCGTGAACGCGACTCCACGACCGGCTGCCGATTCAGCCTCTGCATAGGTGCCGCACCGGTATATGCCCACAGAGACGGCCAATTCCTGGCCACAGAACGCCACAATGTGCTTTGGCGGTCGGAATAAGAGTGAGGATGGCGAGGCTCGTTCGCGAGAGCTGGACAAGGTCATCCGCCAGGAGGAGAAGCGCATGGCCAAAGAAGTAAAGCTGCTGCTATTGGGTAAGTCTTGATTCGCGATATGCCACTAGCCATTCGTCGGCGGCTACACTTCAGTCTGCCAACCATGGAGAAGGGGAAGACGGGGATTGGGAGAGCAAGAGGACAGAACAGGCCGCAGTGCTACCAATTGACGCCGCCATGTTGAAAGTTTGCTAACGCGTCCGTGCTTGTTGCAATCTTTAGGTGCCGGAGAGTCAGGAAAATCTACAATTCTAAAGCAGATGAAGCTCATCTATGCTCAAGGCTTCAACAAGAGCGAGAGACTTGATTTCAAGCCAGTCATCTTCAGCAACATTATCCAGTCATTCAAGACCATCTCCGAGGCTATGGGCGAGATGGGATTTGAATATGACAACCCAGACAACGAGGTTAGTAATCACGGATGAGCGTCTTGCTTTTTCCCTTTTGCCGGAGCTTTTACATACGGCTCCTGGTTCGAGCCTTGCGGCCGTGTTACGTCGTTCACGGATCCAAGACATCGCTTGAGAAGGGATAACGGCGCGCGCGACACGGATCAATATCATGAAACCCGCTGACGTAAATGTTATTTATAGAAACACATGGCTCACATTTTGGTGGACAACGAGATCAGCCCAGACAGTAAGATGCCAGAGGATTATCTAGAAGCCATCAAATCGCTATGGCAGGACAGTGGTGTATTGGCGGCGATTTCCAAGGGCAACGAATACGCTCTGCATGACAACCTCACATAGTCAGTCTTCCCCCGCTTTCTTCTTTGAATGCTTTAGCAGCTGCAGTGAGATTCCCTAAGTGCACGACATCATGGCTAACCTCTTATTCCAGCTTCGTTACCGACATTGACCGGATATGGGCTGACGGTTATGTACCGAATGACCAAGACCTGCTCCGCTCTCGTCTGAGGACCACAGGTATCACAGAAACCGTTTTTGATCTTGGCCAGTTGACATACCGCATGTTTGACGTTGGTGGCCAGAGATCAGAACGAAAGAAGTGGATCCATTGTTTCGAGAATGTTAACTGCCTGCTCTTCCTGGTCGCTATCAGTGGCTATGACCAGTGCCTTGTTGAGGACAAGGATGGCGTAAGTGTTTGAGCGAACGCACATTGGATGCAATCTATGGAAACTGACATTTGATGATTACAGAACCAAATGAACGAAGCCCTGATGCTATGGGAATCCATTGCCAACTCACACTGGTTCACCATGACGTCGTTGATTCTGTTCCTCAACAAGATGGATCTCTTCAGGGAGAAACTGCCCAAGAGCCCAATTTCCAAATACGGGTTTACCGACTACCACGGGCCCGAAGACGACTACAAGGCGGCTAGCAAATACTTCCTAGACAAATTCCGTGCCTTGAGCAGAAACCCCGAGAAAGAGATCTACGGCCACTTTACCAACGCGACCGACACAAACTTGCTGAAAATCACAATGGGTTCCGTGCAGGATATGATTATTCAGAGAAACCTCAAAAAGTTAATACTATAAGGTCCCCAAGGCATTATCTCTTTTTATCACCACATTGCACAGCAATGAGAGCCCCTAACATTTTTCTATTCCAGGTTACTTATTTGAAGCGGCTTCATCTCCCACCTATTATTATTATTCTCAACACAAATCTACTACCTTTTACACCTGCCTGGGTCTCGACCCACGTTTCAACCAACACACGTTGTTGACTTCTCGGTTTTAGGCTGCCTGAGTCGACTCGGCTGCTATCCATGCATGATTATGGCATTTTACGGCTTTACCTTCATTCTTCATCGGCACCAAAGCCTCTCCGCTACATTTTTTTTTTTTTTTTT
>PXNZ01000356.1:0-63243 GCA_003012085.1 Trichoderma brevicompactum | reverse complement strand
AAAAAAAAAAAAAAAAACAAGTTGACGGAGCTCTTACCCTCGACGCAGGTAGTGAAAAAGCCTCGAAACCAAAAGTGCTCATGCGGCGTTCCTGCAAGGGCAATCCGTGCAGGGATTTCTGGAAAGCCTTGATCTGATCGGCGGCAACCTCGTTGAAGGTGTCGAAGCGGTCTGAAGTGTTTGTCGTTGCCGTCAAGGGAGCGGCAGGCTCTGCAACAGGAGCCGTAGGCTCAATCTCCTCGACGGCGGAGGAGAAACGCACGGAGCCCGGACCTTCGCGAGGCTTGCTGCTGGTGCTCTCCTTGGACGGCGATCGAGAGATTTCATCTCCAGGGGCAGCGGCGGCATCTGTTTGTTTAAAGGACGTCGAGATTAGCCAACGCGCATTAGAAAAAGAGAGAGAACCCAGGCATCTCGGACGGCAACTTGCTGCATCGCCAATCCGGCCGGCGGGGGGGTTTGAGGATGCGTGTCTCTGAAGCGTCTCAGCGGATGCGCCGGACGGCTACAGCAACTTACCGGCAGCGGCTTCCTGCTGGAAGGACGCCTGTTGGGGCGCTGACGACGCCATGGAGCGAGGCTGGATTGCGAGGTCGAGTTTGCCAGAAACGAAGCAGCTCGACAGATCCCAAAGGCACGCCGAAGAGGATCTTGTGGGAGTGAAGTTTTGAGGACCGGGGCGGGTAGCGCAGCGCAGCCGGTGGCCTAGCGATCGCCTTTTTTTTTTTCTTTTTTTCTTTTTTTGACTCGAACTCGGTTGCGCGATGATAAAAGAGAATGGCCGATAGTGGGGCAACGCCTTGCCTGGGGATTCCGGGTCGCTCCAATTGTACAGGTACAGCGCGGACTCCGTACCCTCGGATGTATCGACGCGGACTGGATGTACCTACGGAGGGGGCGCTACGGGGCTCGCCATGGAGGTTCTTACAGGGCATTCGCAGGGCATTTGCAGGGCCTGCAGGGGGAGAGAGGCGTGGCGCGGCGGGCGGTATGCGGACGTACTCGGGGTACTTGACAGGAGCAGAGCCCGATACGCACCGTCATAGGTAACCGGTACAGGCACGGAGCGCCACAGGCGGCCACATGCTTTTTTTCGTTTCCTGCTGGAAGGATGCAAGGAATCTTGAGGGCGGTCACGGACAGGCAAAGGTACTGACAGGTACCCCTCTAGATGTCGCCGCCTCTGACACTGCCGCACGCCTTCAATGTTAGCAGACGAACTGCTGAGTACTACGGAGTACTACTGGTAGAAGGAAGGTATCTAGAGGGGAAGCTAGCACTTGCCGTTTGGACAGCCGCCATTCTCTGTTTAGCTGCTTGTGATGTTTATTGCTGTTTACGGGTTTGGTTAACAAATCAAACCCCCAAAAGAGGGCAATGCCATTTGTCATTGGGGCTTCTTTTGTCAGCTGTAATTCCGTTACAGCCTCCCCCTTTGCATCCATCTTTTTTTTTAATCCTTTATCGTATTCCGTACGCAGAGAGCAATCAAAGGCCCCCCCCCCAGCGGGCTTTTACGCCAAGCTCCGCGCAAGGAACCCCAATGCCCCGTACCTTTCCCCCTCTTTCGAGGTACCGCCGTGGGCTCGCAATGGGTGACGTCTCAGCTGGTTATCTAAGGTCCCGCCGGTACGGGGTACAGCTATGCCGACCCCCAGGTACTTTCCGGGGCGGTACCGCCTCACGCGCGTGCCAGCGTCAGCGCTCAAGTGCCAAGGCGAGGTACCTGGAGGTACAAGGGCTGAGGACTCATCGGCGATGGGCCATTAGTGAATCTACGGGGGGCGGCGCTTGTTTCTTTCGAGGCGCAATCTAGAAAATTCCCCATCCTTGCCTGTCTGGCGCATCCCATCTCAATTTATCGGATACGCTTTGCTACGGGTTGCGTTTGCTTCGGGAGTTGCGGAATGGCACAGGCGCCACGCTGGCAGATTGACAACTAGCAGCTTTTGTGCGGCTCTGGGGGCCCATTTTGATACCTGCTTGTTGCGTTGCTGCTGCCAACTACAACTATTCGGGTAATATTGAGGCTTCGTCTTCAACGCGGCAAATATCTCCTCCTCGTAACCATCTGCCAACAAGGCACTAGGCATCAGCATTACATGCCTCGGTAGGCAGTACTTTTGCAGATTGGAGCTATTTTTCTCCGTTGTCCGTGGAGCTTTGTACACCTACTCCGTACTTGTCCAAGTCATCGTCGACCATTTTAGCACCTGGATGGAGTATTATCCACCCACGGATAGTCTCTGTCCCGCGTTTGCGTCCTATCAATGACACATTTCAGCAGCGCCCATTATTGCCGCGGCCATGATTGGCGACCGGGGTAGCGCCTGATTTCGCTCCCGAGCTCACTCATCCTACTAGTCATGCTTGTCTTGCTTAATGCCCCTAAGCTTGCATTCGTGCAATTGCGTCGATATTCAGCTTCCCTTTGAAATCAACGCACCAAAGGAGGGGGAGTCATAGGACCAGCTATTCGGAACCTGGATGGTACCAAAGCAACGCACATGCACAGATTCCAGATGCACAACTGCTTAAGTCGGCCCGTATTAGCGCCTTGCCAGGAACAGACGGGAGCGACAGGCTCACCGTGACATGGTGCCAGATTCAATCACGTACTAATACGGCATCCCGGTCGTAATAACAGCCTCATATACTTTGTACGAGTAATCAATCGGCGCTCGTGCGGAGTAGTTGCATACCGAGTACGGAAGTCGTACAAGTAGCGCTACTGCCAATGCCGCTCATCTGGCGGTGATGCTCGACTTCTCGTGCTCTGATGCAATTGGCGACGGCAAACGGACAAAAGGCAGCAAAGCAATTCCGCTCAATCCCTGCCGCGGCCAAGACTCGGTTTCGTTCGAATCCGTTTTGTTATTTTGCCTCTCCCGATCGATATCCCAGGCGGCCCCACTCATGCATGTCCTTTTTTTTCTCTCTCTCTCTCTGTTTGGTTTGTCATGGCAAAGAAAATCAGTCGGCAGAGTGCATCTTTGAAAACAAGTTTTTTGTCTTTTCTTCTTCTTCTTGCTATGCATATTTTTCTCGGGCTCCCGCCTGAGCATCAATCAATAGCTGCCATCTTTCCGAAGCAAATTCTAGGCTTTCGGCATCGCCGCGCATCCGCAATGGCGCCGGCCTCCGTCAAGCTCCCACCGCTTCAAGCGAGCAAACAAGAACACGGACGAAAGAGAGAGAAAAAAATTCTTTCTCGCATTAGCCCAACAGCTGAATCATTGGCGTGCCCAACGGACATCTTGCAGCGGTATTCTATTGCGGCTAGTGAAGATGTCGGCATTTGTTGCAGACTGCACGTCCCTCATCGGCATCAATTCGCTCTTCTCAACAATGTAAACCCTGCCATGACAGCTCGTTTCGCAGTGGGGCTTGATCGCCACTTGAGCTTGATCCAGTATCACGTAACGTGATGTTTTTACCCGGCCAGCTTCCATAGCATAGATGCCATTGCCATTGTACTTTTCCGCGTAGAGTGATCAAGAGCCCGAGTCCGTTGGTTACGTGCGAGGCGTGGCAAGTATGTCATCCAGTCTTTGTAGATGACAAACAATGGTCTGACCTGTTTGCCTTTTTTTGCTGGCAGGTTCTTCAATGACGATGCCTCATGCAAGCTCTCCACACCGTGTGCCCGGCCAGCCTTGGACATGTTCTCATGATACTGTACAGCTGCTTTCGAATGGAGACAAAGATTGATTTGTGGTCCACAGGCCACCCACAAAAAAACCTGTTCCTCTCCGTGCTATTTATATTGCCGCTGCTAGGTATTTATCGATCAGAGTTGCTGGTTCCAAGTGGGTCATGTCATCTCGAATGCCGTTTCTAGTTCAACGACCAGGTAGATATCTAAGCGATTTGCAAAAAAATAGAGAACGCAAAATGAATATACACCTACACTAGAGCAATACAAACGGTAAAGCGGTCGAATACATCGCCACTCGTGTGTATATATCGTTCAATTCTATGTGCCAATCGTTTTCCTAGTCTCGGTTTTTGTAAACCGCTTGATATTAATTATAGCAATATTGCTTCCTTGTAGGCAACAGTGTATACCTTTCTTCTTCACAGGCAAGACATGGCAAAGAGCTTCAAAACTTCTTCTTTGAAAACTATCACATGATGATTGAGTAGTGCGTAATTGACAAAAACAAACTAGAGCCCCCAATACCAGGCACTTCCTCCATAAAGTAGGTGAACAGAAACAATTTAAAGATCCCATATCAACTATAGCCAACAATTCAAGTACCCCTTGTCTTAGCATTTGCTACCGCCCAGTCAGCATCTTACACGCCCAGCAGCTTAAACGAAATCCCCAAATCCTCAAGCCTTCCTTCCATGTACTCCATCACCGTTCGCAGCCCAGCATTTCCGCCGCGGCATGCACCGCTCTCAATGTGTGCCACGAGCCCGCTGACGGTTGAAAACTGCTTCATGCTTGGCTTGGCTTTGCCGTGCGTCCCCTGGAACAGCAGTGACGGGCAGTGAAACATCTTGGGCGTATGCGCGGGGGATTGCATGTGCTGCTCTAGAGACGTCCGCGTGAAGAATGGACGCTGCTTGGCCTCGGGACAGATGGGGCAAAAGAAGACCTTTGGTTCCGCCAGCTCCATCCCGTCGCTTTGCTTCCCAGATGAAGCACGCGTAGCCAGTCTTCGCTCAACGAGGCTTGCTACGCTCAACTGGCTGTCGCTCGGCGTCAAAATCCCAGTCGCTCCCGAATCCGTGCTTGGCGTCAGGATGCCCGAGCAGCTCACTGATTCTTGTCCGCTTTCCAGGCTAGCCCAGCCCGCATATTCAAAGATGCCGCTGGAGCTGGTGATGAGATTGTCGCCGTCTTGAACGAGAATCAGCCTGTTGAGCTTCTGCCGGTCCATGCCCGACCGACAGGTGCCGCTCTCCATGTGGGCAATCATGCCCGAGGGACTCCGGAAATGGGCATTGCACTCAACACCACAAATCTTGCCCGCCATGCAGGTCAGATTGCTAATCGGGCGATGAATGACAGAATCCATGTGCTGCTGCAGAGCGTGCCCATTTTTAAAAGAACGATTGCAGTCTTCACATCGAACTTGTAGCGTCTTCGGCTGCGGCGGCGCGACGGGTTTCTTATGGATCTTGTTTTTAAGATGGTCGGCGAGAGCTCTGCCAGTCTTGAAATTCTTGTTGCAGTCGCAGCAGTGAAAGTCGACGGCGTGTCCAGCTGATTGGAGATGCTGCCGCAAAGCCCCTCTGTCGTCAAATTGTGCGCGGCAATCAGTACAGCTCCATCTCATGTCCTTGACTGGCTTCTGTCCACACGCTGGAAAGGAAGAAGCCCTGTGCGCCATGAATCCTTGGTGGTTGAGCAGGCATCTGTTGCAGAGGCTGCAAATATACCGAGCTACAGCCTTTCTGTGGCCTTGCAAGGCTTTCTCGGTGGCAAAGGAGCGGCCGCAAGTGCATGCCAGAGGATGTTGCATTGTTTTGTCTTGTTGTATTACCTTTCGTCTTGCTGTTTGTGTTCCAGTAAAGGCTGGGAGATGTCGATGAGAACTCGTCGCTCTCTTGAGATGAATATGTTAATCTAAAAGTTTGTCATTTCCGTGTTGTAAGCAGAAGCCTTGTTTAGGCAGCCAAGTGGTACTGTTGGGTTAGACGACCCTGAGGGAGGGATTCAGCATGAGGGGAAGCACCGCGGCTTTAGGTTTCAAATGCGCGGGAGGCCTACAGCCTGGCAAGGCATGCTTTCAGCCAACAAGGCTTAAAATCTTGTCGTTTCTGCCAACGCCTCGTGGCTGCCCACGATTCGAAGGGCAGAAACGACTTTGGTGCGACCAGGGAGCGCTTCTTGCATAAGTGTTTCATTTTAAGGCACACCTGCAGGAAATCCAAGCGCACACGGCGGCAGCCCTCGGGGACGAGCCGTATAATCCGGTGGCTGGAGGAATTGCTCCCACTGGCGAGAGAAACTTGCCGAAACCCACCGTATGAGGCTTGCCCAAGCGAGCGACTGTAATTTGTTGCATGGCACGCTGCAGCCTTGATTGGTGGCCATGTGGCTGTTTGGATGCAATCATTGATACATATACCTTGTTCGAAATCCACACACCTAGTGAAGGAGTTAATAAAGAATAAAAAAAGAAAAAAAAAAACGAATATCGAATCGGAAAAAGAAAAAAAAAAAGTTGAAAAAGCTGAATGTCTATAGTATGTCTTGTTTCGAAACTTGATCGTACATCTTCGCATTCCGTAGTATGTTATACATCGTCGTTTCCCATTCCCGCCCATTTCGATATGCTGATATCACAAAAACTATCATCAAACGCCCCTTTTTTTCTTCATTGGTATCGTTACGCCACCACATTAATTCCTATTGATTTGCACTGGTAAATGATGGACCGGCAGAGCCCCTCCAAAGACAGCCCGGACAGTCGAAGCTCCGACTGCTTGATTTTGGCGATTTCGTAGACGTGCTTTAAGCTGATGGTGCCAACCGTCTCATGCCCAGGCTTGCTGACGCCTTTTCTATTCCCTTTCTTGCCTACTGGCGCCCCAACCGCATTGAGCAGCAACCAGGAGGTTTGAGGGGTTCTGAGGTCAAAAGTAAATGACCGGTCTGGTCGAACAGTGACCCGACATGGCATTGGCGTTCCAGGAACAATATGTGCTGTCCTGGCATTGAACTCCTAGACGAGAGTTAGCTTCAATTCTCGATAGTTATATGGGGATTAGTATGAAGAACAGCTTCCGGGAATAGCTGAAACAGAGACAGAGACCGAGACAGAAACAGACCTTGCAAAAGTCCATAGACTTGACACCCTTGCTACCAAGTGCGGGACCAACCGGAGGGCTTGGACTGGCCTGGCCGGCTCCCACAATCAGCTTGACGATCGTGTCGACGCCAGCTGCGGCGCCTTTTGCTTTCGACATGGTTGTAGAAGCTTCGCGGGAGGCGGAATGCTGAGATTTTGGCGATGCAAAAGTATCGCCTCGTGATCACGATGGAGATTTTGGAAATCTCGAAGCAACTTGCATCTGCAACCCATTGGAATAGCGGCACTAACCCTAACTGGTGCTAGTGCCATTCATAGCACCAACTAGTAATTCTTATCTTATCGATAGCCCATGATTTGCTGCCGCCAAAATTTTTGGGAAGAATGAGCAGAAGCAGAGCGCCATCATTTTCAACTGCCATTTGTTACCCATTCAACAACGAGATTCCAACCCCCTCTGAAACAATCAATCAATCAATCAATCCAGCTCAAGTCTCAAAGAATCCCATCCTCCCTTATTGAAATCTGACAGATAACCGCGATGCCGTCGACACATAAAAAAGACAAGCCCTGGGATACCGACGACATTGATAAATGGAAGGTCGAGGCCTTCACTGCAAAAGACAATGCAGGCGGTGCATTTGCTGAAGAATCATCATTCGTCACCTTGTTCCCCAAGTACCGCGAAGTCTACCTCAAAGAGGCTTGGCCCCTGATTACAAAGGCGCTGGAGAAGCATGGCATTGCCTGCACGCTGGATCTCATCGAGGGTTCAATGACGGTCAAGACGACGAGAAAAACATTTGATCCGGCCGCAGTCCTAAACGCGCGCGACCTCATCAAGCTTCTGGCGCGAAGCGTCCCCGCTCCCCAAGCCGTCAAAATCCTCGACGACGGCGTTGCGTGCGACATCATCAAGATCCGAAACTTGGTGCGAAACAAAGAGCGATTCGTCAAGCGCCGCCAGCGGATATTGGGGCCCAACGGCTCCACGCTCAAGGCGCTCGAGCTTCTGACGGAAACATACATCCTTGTCCACGGCAACACCGTGTCGGCCATGGGACCCTACAAGGGGCTGAAGGAGCTTCGGAGAGTGGTCGAGGACTGCATGAACAACATCCACCCCATCTATCACATCAAGGAGCTCATGATCAAGCGCGAGCTGGCCAAAGATCCTGAGCTGGCCAATGAAAGCTGGGACCGTTTCCTACCAAACTTCAAGAAGAAGACGCTGAGCAAGAGACGGGTACCCCTCAAGGTCACAGACAAGACCAAGAAGGTCTACACGCCATTCCCGCCTGCGCCAGAGAAGAGCAAGGTCGATAAGCAGATTGAGAGCGGCGAGTACTTCCTTAGCAAGGAGGCCAAGGACAGGGCGGCGCTCAGCGACCGCAAGGAGAAGCAGAAGCAGGCCAAGGAAGATAGGGCAAAGGAGCGAGCAGCAGAATTTGTTCCGCCGGAAGAAGACAGACCCAAAAAGAAGCGGAAGAAGAGCTCTGAGTAGACCGATTGGCCTAGGTTTGATGCTCCAGGTGTTGTTAATTAAGAGCGTTTGTTTAATTTTTTTAAGAAAAAAAAGGAAAAGAAAAGATAATATCCAGAGATGCATTTGAACACGAGGTTATTATTCACTAGGCAACCCTGAGACTGTAGATGTTAAGACGACCATGCCAAATGTCATTTTTTTCTCTCTCTTCATAGTGACTATATTAAAGCCCTGTTTGTGTATATACACATACAAAATATTTGTACGAGATGCTATATTCATCTACTTTCCCAAGAAAATCTGCTGTAATCTCTTCCAAAGCTAAATCTTTCCCTTCTTCCCACTGTTTATTTCATACCTTTCCTCTATTGTCAACTTCGTTAACTTAATATCCTCTTCCATCCTTGTCTCTTTTCATGTTTTAAAATCAACTTACAGCTTTGGGGAGGCAGCTTCAGACTCAAACTCCACCACGAGCTTGCCAAACTGCTTTCCCTGATCCATCTCTTCAAACAGCCCGTTGATGGCCTCGAGGTTGCCCAGGCCCTTGATCGTCTTGCTAATAACCGGCGTAATCTTCTTTTCCTTGACAAACGCCACCATGTCCTTGAACTCCTGCTTCGATCCCATCGTCGTGCCCTTGAGCTCCACGTTGGCCAGCACCGCCTGCATCAGCCAGTCCATCTTGGGAGACACTGTCATGCCATACTGGGAGATGACGCCGCCGGGCTTCAAGAGGCGGACCGTCTTGGAGACAAGCTTACCGCCAGCACCGTCAATAACTGCATCGAGATACGGGCGGTCCTTGGGGAGCAGGGCCGCCAGCTCCTTTTCCCAAGTCTCAGATTTGTAGTTGATACCGCCCTTTGCCCCCAGAGCCTTGGCCCGCTCGATCTTGTCCGCATCGCCGGAAGAGACGTAGACGTTGCTTCCAAAGGCAACGGCAAACTGGAGGACTGAGAGCGCCACGCCGCCGCCGATGCCCGTAATCAGAATGTTGCTCCCCGGAAAGGCGGCGCCGCTCTTGGTCACCAGAGCTCTCCATCCAGTCAGTCCCACGAGCGGCAGCGCGGCACCCTCGCCAGGAGAGAGATGCTCCGGAGCGGGCTCTACTTCGTCTTCGGGAACCACAATGTAGTCCTGCCCAGTTCCGGCCTCAGTTAGCTTGCTGCAGCCAATGACGGCAAACTTTCGAGCGTCCTCTGGCCCGGCCGGGTCGGATTCCCATCCACGCATGGGCGTCAGCAGCACGGGCTTGTGAAGGAGGTCCTTGCGAGTGACATCTGGTCCGGCCTCGACGACGGTTCCATAGCCGTCAGCGAACAACGGGCTGGTGAAGGAGATGGCGGGATATTGATGGCGGCGGATGAAGAGGTCTCGGTGGTTGAGCGCCACAGCGGAGAGGCGGACCAGCAGCTCGCGGGGGCCAGGAGTAGGCTTGGGGACCTCTTTGATTTGGATGCTGCAAGGAAATTCAACAGTGAGCTTTTGATAACTTCCAAGTGAGTGGAGTCGGTGAGGCTTACGGATAGTAGACTTCTCCAGGCTTGCCGCCTTCAATGTGCTTGAGAGTGAGAACTCGCGGCATTGTGGGGTTTCTGTTTTGAATGGCAGGGGTGAGATGAATTAATAGGCAACTGATGCAATTGGGTATTTTCTCTTGTTAAAAAAAAACGAACCAGCGTAAAAGGGGAGGAATGGAATTATTACAGATTCAAATTGGCCTTTCCTCAATACCTACACAGATATATATACCTATATATCAAGTTGATGCTCACAGCAACCTGGGCGTAGGGGCGGACCGCATTTCCTCTTCAGTGCTCACCTATAGCGAGCCCATAATAATGCGTCGTAGTCCCCAAAGGGTAGAGAATTGCCTATTATGACATCAACCCCGCCACGACTCACCGCGATGACCTCGGTTATACCCTCCGGCAGGCGGTCCGCCAGATTGCATTTGTCATCCATAGTTACCTATTCTCAGAGAAAGCTTCGTGATAGGATGTTTTATGTATTTTACTTTTTTTGATTTATGTGCTTAAATTGGCGTGGGAAATGGGGTGTTTTCCAGTGCTGTTGTCGGGCGGTGTTGGCTGCGTCAAAGGTACTATTTTTTGGCGACCGAGGGGCATAGCTGCCTAATGTACCAGATACTTTGCACACCCTATCAAGCTACTACTACCAGCATTTTCCATCCATATGGATTTCCTAGTAGAGGTAGTAGCAGCACCTTGCCTGAACTTTCAGAAGCTAGGATTACTTATCTCCAACGAATATGCATATCGAATACGATTACGGCGGCATGCATCTCAAATTTAGTGCCTTAAGGCAGCAGGTACACGGCACCTACCGACCGTGGTAGACTGAAGATACCGTCAAAAGCTCCAATCATCCGTGCGGTACGTACCGCATCTTCTTGCCTTCGTGAAACGTGACCGTCAACCGCCTCGCTCCTGCCTCCTGAAAATGTGTCCGAGCGAACCTCAACGGCATCCTCTTCATTTCTTGCGGTACATTCCATCTGCGAAATGGCGGCAACAGTAAAAGCATCGCCAGCCTTGGTAAAATCAACACTCCAATTGTCCTAGCACGCCTTGTCCAACATCGCTAGCTCTCACGGCTCCTGATCGACTCAGTGCCGCACGCGCCCCGGAGGATCAAAGACGGATTTGACGGAGCAGAACCCACAGATTTCAGTTCATGGACAGCCGCGGGTCCTCCGCTTCGGCTCGGCCTACCGGCAAAGAGTCCGGCATCGGACCTCTCCGGGTATGTTTCAAGAAAGCCCGGAATACAGCTTGTTGCTAATCTCTCCAGAGTGCTGACAGTCGACTTCATCAGAAAGCTCGTCGTCGTCGTCTACCATCTCAAGACCCTCCTACGGCCTCTTGCGAAGATGAGGCTCCCCAGCTATGGGCAGGTACCAGGTAGCGTAAATCGTGCCAGATGTCCGCACGGCCTTCTTCGCCCATATTGGGTTCGAGAAACCATGGTTTAACAGGCGAGGCTGGACACCATGATCCTATGAATTCGGTCAGCGCCCCTGACGAAGAATTCATCCCCAAAACGGGAGGCAAGGCAATCGGCCCCGGATGAGGATGCATTTGTGGGTATCAGGTTTTCTTTTCTTTTTCTTTCCCTTTTTACCCCAGATGCTACTAGACCCCAGATGTGACTCCATACTTAGTTCCCGCCCTCTACCATCTCGCTACATTCAAGATCCTCGCTGATTGATAATGTAGATAGCCTCTCCGTGCACGAAGCCGATCTGGCTCCAGTTGACTACTGCGTGTTTCACCTCACTGCTCATCCTGGACCCCGAGTGGGTATCCACAGCTCACCGAGGTCAGAACTAGGAGAAAATCTCCGGCCCAGGCTCGTCTATGCTAATTTAGTCGCTGCTACCGCCACAGTGTGGCCCCGGAACAAACCACCCCTTATACGGAGTACTACTACCAGTACCAGCCAGAACTGAACAGCGCTTGGAGCCAGTGCTGTCATTAGATCACCGCCAAGTGGTGAGATGGCCGGCGACGTGATCAAAATCATGCCTCACTGGGGTTCAGAAAGGGTTGGACACCAATCACAGAATATGCTCCTCTCTTCTCCTCGTTTGTTGATGATGCACTTTGTCTTAGTATACTTCCATCTGGGAGTTCACCTGTTATCAATACTACATTTGGCCATATATCAAAGTCGCTCTCAAATCCCTTTTTTGCTCCGGTTCTCATTTTAGCCAATTTTATACTGCATCGTGGTTTCTAAAGAGGCGAATATGGTAGTATCTCTGCTCTTACGATTCATTAGCCATCTCCGGCGGGGTGCAGCTGCATCGGAGTTGAGTGATATAACATTTCCTTCTGGAAAATGTCAAGGAAGGCGTCAGAACGTTAAAAAAGGGTACACTGGCTCAACTACTAGGCCTAGTACTTGCTAAATCCCGCCAACTCGCCACGCACGCCATGGTCGCCGAGAATTGCGCCTCCAGCATCCGGTCCGTCGATTTCGGCGTCTCGGCGATCGCAGCCAATGACAGGGGATCCACTAAAACAAAAGTTGTCGGCGACCCTTTTTTTCATGGACTGACGTCTCCTTCTTGATCAGGGTCCTGATGACTGATGCTAGCTACGGGGGAACATAACAAGGGAGCGTGTGTCTATGATGAGAGTCTCACAAAATGAAGCCCGAATACAGATACTTTTCAACGTCCTCAAGGTAGAGCCCGACGACCCGGCGAGGATTGTATGATCGCCAGAAGAGTGCCATCGACTAATACAGTGGCCGCTCTACGTGTCAAATCCCGAGCCTCCTTGCATAAATTTGCTATATTATTCATGCGTTTACTTTCGTACGGATTACTATATTTGAGATAACGTCTCTGGGTCCATTTGAGACTGCTAGTGCCCTAACCTTTTCTATACTTCTCTACCGCCAAGAGTCAACTCATTTTCTTGTCCGTTTAGTTTATAGCATACTGAGCCATTTGTGTGCCATTAAACCATGACGGCATCGTTTCTTTCCGGCGCAGCCTTTGGGGCTGGCATGATGGCTGCTTCCTTTCACAATCCTGCCATTGTCATTACCCAGATGAAGGGGGAAAACTGGCACATGGTACAGGCGTTTCTCGCCGCAACCGCAAGCAGCACGTGAGTCCAGCGTCATATATACTCTTCTTCCCTTTCTTTGTCAAGCCTCACGACCTTGGAGCTAACTTTTGGTGAACAAAGAGCCATATACGCCGTTGCAGAGCGTCTCGACTACGTAAAGTTAAAGCCCAGAAGCTCCTCACCAATAGGCCTCTTCTCCAGATACGACGGCAACATCATCGGCGGGACTCTCCTCGGTGCCGGCATGGCCTTATCTGGATCATGCCCCGGGACATTGTACGCTCAGCTGGCTGCCGGTACCCTAACAGGCTACCACGCCCTCAAGGGAGCCATACTCGGGGGGCTTTTGTGGACAGGAATCCTCTCCAAGATGGTCAATCAGCATAAAGAGAAGGCAAACGTCAGGCCCATAACGGTGACTGCTGACCACCAACTTGGTCTGAGCAAGGGTGCCACCTTGCTTCTCTTCGAGGCCGTCTGTCTCTCGGCCCTGGCAGTAACTACAATATATACTCCCAAGTTCCCTGGAGCGAAGGTCCTTGGAACTCTAGGCGGACTTCTCATCAGCCTCTCGCAGCTATTCTCCCTCGTCTCCCGAAAATCCATGATAGGCGTCTCTACCGCATATGAAGAGATTGGAAACTATTTCTGGTGGGTGATTAAAGGCGCGGACCCCAATACGAAGCCACTATCATACAATAGCATTGTTTTTGCGGCGGGCGTTACGGCTGGAGCTTGGGGAATGCTCCAGGCCGTGCCTTCGCTGGCGCATGCGCCCGTGTTTGAGGCACCAGCGTCACTGGCAATGGTGGGCGGCGCGCTCATGGCCATTGGGTCGCGAATGGCCGGCGGCTGTACATCCGGACACGGCATCAGCGGCATGTCACTGCTGTCTTTGTCCAGCATGATCACCATTGCTTGCACATTCGTCGCCGGAGCTGCCGTTGCACCTTTGGTCTATTAAAATACTACCAACAAACATGAGCTAAAGCTAAGCCTCCTCTTATGAGAGGAGTGAGCGGACGCCATAACAAAGTTGGGGATCATTGGCTCCCATTCCCTGCTCCCTTCTTCGCCGTCACTTCTATCTCTACTTTCATCTCATCCAACATGAGTTCTGCTTGCACCATTGTCGCTGCCGGTCGTACATCGCCAAACCATTTTCTCAGAACCGGAGTAATGAGGGGGAAATCAGCGCGACGTGGAAGAATATACCGTACACGGACTACCTCAGAAACGGAGGAGCCAGCCTCTCTCAGTGCCTTATCGATATTAACCATGGTCTGCTCAGCCTGTTCGACGACAGATTCAGAGATTTTGCCGGTTTCATAATCGTAACTAGACAATGCGATATTGATTATTCAATTAGAACAAAGACAGCGAATCATTCAAGGATATACCTATCTTACCCAGTTGTCCCCGATACAAAAATAAAATCGTCGACGACGACGGCTCGGGAGTAGGCTATCTCCTCTTCAAACTTGGACCCGGAGCTGACGTTTCGGCGAGGCATTGCGCTTTAGATACTGGAATTAATTACTGAAAGACTGGCGAATATAGCATCAACGGTAGCGCTGTAGGATAGATTATTGTGTTTAAATATTATTATTTTTATTTTTATAAAGTTATGGTGTGACTCACAATCTCCCCAAGAGTTGCACGCCCTTTGAGAGAGTGGATATGCAAAGGTGCACCTGTATTTTATTCCTCATACAGCCACGTGAGGCTGGCGTTAATTAGTAGCTTTAGCTAGTTCTCCGGACCGGGCAGTTTTGCATCGCCCGAGGCCATGGCCAAGCGTGTCACCAAGCGAAATAAAACATCACCATATAACTTTTTCTAACCGTTTTTGATTTTATATCTCGTATTTTTCTAGTAGAAAAATCAAAAAGAAGGGTGTTCGTCACGTCGTTGTATTTTACAATTTTTTTTAATCCCCACCGTTGCCGTTGTCGTTATTGTACATAATTATACATTCAAGAGTATGGAGCAGACCACACAGTGCTCCTTGGGTAGGGCACGTAGAGAGGCAGGCAAGGCGCACAGCTAATAATCGGGTTTACTGGCTCGTCAACTCCTTGACCAATGCCGCAACCGATTTCTTGTCCACGTCCTTTCCTTCGAGAGCGCCGTTGACGCGCTTCATCACGTCTCCCATGAGAGACTTGCCAGCCGCGCCGGCGGCCTTGGCAGCCTCAATGGCTTCGTTTATCAGAGCCTTGATCTCGGCCTCTCCCAGGGTCTGCACGCCGCTTCCAGCAATGTACTCGTCCAAGATGGATATCTGCTGGTTCTCCTTCTGCACCAAGTCGTCCCGGCCGGCGGCCTGGGCATCTGCGACAGCGTCCTGGGCGCTCTTCTGGAGCTTGCGAATCAGGGCGACCAGCTGGACGTCGGTGCGGATCGGGGAGCTTGTCTTGGAAGCATTGAGGTTCGCGGACATGATGGATCGGAGCACGGATAATCTTGGCGCATCTTTGGCCCGCATAGCACTCTTGAGGTCGCCCTTGAGCTTCTGGAGCAGCGCCGGCGGGGTATCAGCGTCCGTTGTTGAGTAGAATCGAGACGAGGGCCTGGATAGACATTGTGCCCGCGGGAGACGCAGTGGAGCTTGTCGCGCGCATCGCAGGGCTGCCAGAAGAGGCATTGACGACTTTGAGGCTGCCATTAGGTCGCTGCTGGAGATGTGAGCCGAGAGAGAGGCGGAGCTGATCGATTGGTTGCAGCTGGGGAAGTGTGGGAGCCGTGAGGTATCATATGAGTTTAGGAGGGGGAGCTTTGAAAAAAAGCTGCCCGTAGGAAAGTGGGAAAAGAAGCGCGCTTGGTTAGGAAGCTACAGGGTAGGCTTGGGTGTGTGCTAAGACCAGCTTAGTCCAAGCAGATTGTAAGCCTGAGCTGTCTACCAATAAGATGGGCTCTGTTGCGCCTTTATACACGTATTGATCGATCCCCCTATGCTAGTAGTAGTTTTTGGAATAGTTCTTGCAAATCAAGCTCTAGAGCGTATTCCGTCCATTAGCAGGGCCAGGAGTAGGAGCTCCATCGTCTACTGGTAGTTATTCTTCGCCTCTTGTAATGAATCAGCGTCAGCAAGCATCGGGTTCCGCGTTCGGAAATCTCACCGGCGTTAGGCGGCGTCTTATTGATGTCGTCTCCCTGTTACAGAGAAGACGGCTCAGGTACGTAGTGGTAATAGGTCCATATTTCCAAATCAATTGGCATGTGATGAAGGATGTTCTCCATTGGAGCCCTTTTCCGGAGCCCAGGACGAGAGAAGGAACCCCTAGGCAAAATGACCGGCTTCCATTGGATCAAAATCTTCCTGCAACCCTGACCGTCTCGTTGGTATACATAACGTTACAGGGCATGGAGTTGTCTGCATAAAGCGCCTGGTTAAGATGACGGCCCTGCACTCAGCGTGGCATGTAGCATTCTTTCCCCCATCAAACCCCATGAAACTCACTCTGTCGTCATCAGCTCCATAAAGACTGGCAGTCTCTGATCCTTGGGTCGAGTGAGGCTGCCCATTGGCGTCGCAATCTCTGGCGACCTGCCCAAGACAGACGGCCTCTTTCGTCCTTGATGGCGACTGGAGGGGAAAATATGGAAGGTCGAGCTATTTTTGTGCTGCTGCTAGGCCCCTTGCAACCTAAAGCACAGAGTAGTACTACCTGGTGTTACTAGTACCTGGTTCGTGCGTGTGCCGCGCTGAAGCGGTACTAATCGTACCTTATTGCATCGGCCCTGCCTGCAGCGTGTTAGGCATGAATGCGTATAGAGTATGGAGTAGTGCGAAACACGTTCCAGACATACCTGACAGAGTAAGGCCTTGTTTGAAGCCCGACGCCCTCCCCAAAGGAGAAATGCTGCGCACGAGTGGGTTCCAAGACGCGGAAGCGGACATGCTCGCCCAGGTTTACCGTGCTTGAGCTGTCGCTTGTGGCTCCTTGGTCGGCTGCTTGGCTTGTTCGCTGGTCCCCCAGCCATGCCTGCTCATCAGCAACGGCTTCGCTTCCTACTCGTTCCCAAGTGCTCGCGACTAATGGATTCCGTTGCGTTGGTAGCGAGGTTAAACTGAAAAGGGCTTGGTGAAGAAGGGGGATTGGCATCAGGAGCTTGTGTCTTTGGTGGTAGCACTCTGTCCCCGTAGTCCGTAGACGAGTGTTATCGTGCCGTGCGTATTGTATCATATCTTCGCTTCTTCTGGACCCCTGAATTGGTAGGCACGCGTGCCTTTCTTCCGCTTTGCGTGCATTTCTCACAACGGAAGGGAACCTAAAAAAAACGGAGGCAGAGCTGAAAAAAGATGATTCTTTTTTTTTCCCTAAATCATCAAATTGTATGCACCTTGTGCGCGTACAGTCCCCAAGCGGCATCCTCTTTGATCCTCATGGCGAGGCATGACAGAGGCAGGACAAAAAGAGCTTGATATACTCCGTATTCCTGGTGCTATCACCTATCACCCAGGCATGCAAAAGACCCATTAGTAGCGGCACCTGCAGGCCAGAAACAACAATAGCCCCAGGAGCCAAAGCCAGCACGCAAATAGGCCCCTGTGTTTACCTCGAAACCGCAGCACCGGATAGATCCAACACGCTGTATGAGTAACGGAGTATGCAGCATTACCAACATCCTGGTAGTCATTACTACCTACCTTACCTATTAGTACCCAGTAGTGCTCCTAGAGGTTAGTACTGAGGCACCAAATCTGCACCTCAGTACTACTATGTAGGCAGGAAGGAATCCGCCGGATGACTGCTGCAAGCTCCCTCTCCCACTCCTTCTGGCTCTTTCGGCCGATAGGCGTCTGCTGTAACCCTGGAGAGCACGGCAATCTTGCCCTCAAATCGATTCACGCACGCACAGGCGCAATTGCCATAAAATGCCCAGTAATTCCTGCCGATGTGCGGAGAAACGATCTGACGCTGATTGTTGAGGCAGGTACCAGATGCTAGGCGCCACCTGCCTTCCCCAGATCCACCCAAAACCTTCTTTCAACCACCAGCTCCTTCCCTCCCGACCCTCGACTATTATCCCCCTTCCCTTTTCCTCCTCTTCCTCCTCCTTCTCTTCTCTTCTGCTGTTACCATTTTAGCTCACCATTTCCGCTTCAATTTCTCCGGCAATTGATTATTCATCCTTCCCATCATTCCGTCCTTGATTCTATCAATTGGCGATGCAAGATCCTGACCCCCCAGACCAAACGTAACCTGGGCCAAGGTCGCATTGCCTCGTCGCCTTTCTTTTGCATGGATCCCCGGCCCACGGAACACTTGTCCCATGTTGACATCTGCGGCAGACCAGATGCCCATTTTCCCACATGCTGGGCTCCCTATACCTCTTTCGCTCTCCAATCACACAGTGTGATTGTGGCCCTGGTCACCTCATCACTGGTGCGGCTTTCGTCCGATAAATACATATCTGCATCGCCATAGGTAAGCTGTCAGCATTCAGAATTCCACGCCTCGACCTCGAACAACGTTTGATTTTGACTTACAGAGGGAAATAGGCCTGCGCGCGATATGCCAAGTTCTTGGTTAGCCAAATCATTCTTTAGTTCACATAACTGGCGTGGGGATGTGCCGCACCCTGAATGAGGGATTGCCGGCCTCATTTCTCGCCTGGGCCACCAAGAGCTGAAAGTCTTCTAGCGGCATACTGAATTTATCCCGGACACTCGTTAACGTTGGTTCTCTTCTCCGTCCCATAGTGCAGAGGGGGTTGTTCATCGTGGGGAAACCGTCGCAGAAACTTACCCTCGCGTCTGCGTGAATGGATATAAGCCCGTCGAATAGAGCAGCTGACTCACGTTGCCAACATTCAAAGCACCGATTTCATGGTCGCGGGGATCTGCAACGAATCGTGTCAGGCCTAGGCTACGTCGCTTCCTTTCAACTACCTAAACATTTATATCACGACGTACCGCTTGGCCATGGGCACATGGGCAGTGTCAAAAGCCGTGACTCGATTTCGGTGAAACCCGCATTCCTCATCCAATCTTTAAGGCGCAGAGCCGCTCGCGGGTCCTTTTGCGGATGCATTGCGTCGAGGTACCCACTTGACCATCTCGAAAGTGCGTGGTCTACAGAGTGCCTAGTTCCAGCAAACAAAATTCTTCTCCCAAGCATGGAGAGGTGGATATTTACCTGGGGATAGCGTCCCATTGTCTGACTGGGCATTGAAATACATCTCCACCAGTTGACACCAACCGCCTGGCCGAAGGACCCGATATATATCTTTCAGATAGCTTCGCCAGCGGTTTGCATGGATTCCTCCCGCCATCATCTGACTGTGTACGAGATCGAAGTGGTCGGATGGAAACGTGAAGCTAGGGCATTACCATGTGCTCAGTCGAGTGGCTTCTCATTATCAAACGATGGAATTAGTGGGTTCCAAAGGCACTCACTCTCCATTCAGATCGTCAACCTGGAGGTCGAGGTTATCGGGCGTCTCTTCTGGAATCATGTGGGGGCTAATGTCCAACCCAACGACCTACGTTGCTGTTAGTATAGCCTTTTTCCACTCTATAATATCGTCTATCCTAAGATTCAGGTCAAGTGAGGTTGATGACTTGGCCGCCGAACCTTACTAGCAGGGTTGTGTGTCCAGTAAGGCAAATGGCCGCAGCTAGAGGACACCCAGGTTTGTGACACAGCCTTCGACCACCACACCGTCAACATTGCAGTCCCCTCTAACATGAAGAAGGAATCCAAACCACTGCCAGTGGCGATTTTGGTTTTAGCTCTGCACAGAAGCCGATATTTCCCGGTCAAGGCTCGCCGTTTGGCTAACAAAAAGTCACAACTAGCAAGACGCGAACACGTACCTCTGCATCTGGATACTGTTCAGCGACATCAACAGCCCAGTCTGCTGCACCAAATCCGCATTCAAGAATTTTCTCTGGTTTGCTGATGGGGGGGAATATCAATCTATTATCGAAGACCGTGCTGAGCATAGCGTGCATTTCTCCTAATCGCGCTATCTCTTCCTATCCACAATGTTAGGAGCCAGCAGGTTTTGCGGTTTTACAACGAGAGGAAACGGACTTCATCGATCGGGGCAAAGTATATCTTATTGGCCAAGGCATGCTGCTGGAATATTCGACCGTGGTGGTTGACCGTCTCTGTATATGTCTCGTCAAGAGGGACGGTTCCATCCCTACCAAGAGCAGGTGTTAGCGGCCATCCCAGGCCCTTCGAGATTGTGTCTTGGGGTGGTTTCGCACTCTTCATCCATTTTCCTTTCCTACTATTTTTTTTTCCCTCTCTTTTTTTTCCCTTTCTATTTTTTACCCTGAATTCGACGAAGAAGTGATTTCGATTGGGGCATACGATAGCGCTTGCTGTTGTTGGCGACAAAAAAGACTGGCTGGCATTTGAGAGAGTCTTTGTACGGTGCTGTATGCCGAATCGACTGATACAATCACCATAACCCGGCCTTTGATGAGACGCTGTTCAGGCATAAGGAGTCATGTGGTACCCGAAAGCGTGGCCCCAGTCCGGGCGTTCGAGGAGCCCCTCTTGCAGCAGAAAGGCTCCTACAGTGTCGTAGTCGGACTAAAAGAGGCATTAGGCACATTGCTATCGTGGCCAAATGGACCATTTAGAGAGAGAACAAGACGTGTCCCTTCTCCTTCGTCGGAAACAGTGGAGTCGGTTTACAATGTCTCCCTGCATTGGCCGGCTGAAGCCTTTTTTGTCTCCCACAGAAGACGTGCCGATCTTTGCTGCGTGAGCATCACACGAGAGCGCTGGGCGGCTGTTTGTGCTACATCAGTCCTTGGGAGCCTAGGTCTGTCAGGGGTACGATGCGGAAACGTCAAGGTTAAGCTAGCGTAGCTGCAATGACGTACGGGGAAAGCTGTTCGAGAGGTCTAGGACTCTGAAGCTGCATATAAAAGCACGGCCTAAACGGGAGTTGCGACATTTCCACTGGATCTTGCTTGCTGGTGCCAACGCAACGGAATGGCCGCCATCGCTGCCCAAGCTTGCTGCAGCACCGATCCGCCGTTAACAAGCATATCATGGAGTCTAGATGCTCGTGACGAGGCGAGGCAAGGCAGAAATATGATCCTGGCATGCTGAGAATAGGCGAGGCTTAAAGAGCCGTCATCCTATGCCAATAATTCTACCAGGGAATTACTAAATCCGTACCTGAAACCTAAGACTTTCTTACCGCTTATGCTAGAAAGATGGAGGACGTGCACACCTTGTTGGCGGAGCTGGAGGCGTCAGGGTAGGGGGGCACTGATACTACTGCTGTCATTATAACAAACAGTAGTAGCAGCGGTACTACTACTCCGTACTCTTCGGGCACTTGTTCACGTCTATTGGAGCCCTCTTCCCTCCTCCCCCTCAGAGCTATCGACAATAATAATCGTTTGAGAGAAATACCCATCCCCGTTTCGTGGAACCGTTAGCTCGTTGGACCGTTGGACCGTGGGCCGTGGATCATGGATCATGGATCAAGGACCATCATCGACGCTATCCCAAATCCTGTCTGGCATGCTTGCAGAGAAGCAAATGCTACTCCATCGCCTCGATAAAAAGTACAGAGCACGGCGGCGTACTATAGCTGGCCATGGACTGCAAGATTGTGGCTACCAATGCCGGTAGCTCAACAGGGTAAGAGCTATTGAATCCCTTGGGCAGCGATCAAGCAGAGGTGTGTTTTTTTTTCCTTCCCACCTTTCGCTGGCACGGCCTTATACGAAACAGAACCACAATTTCCTCGAAGCAAGAGAAGCTCTTATTCAACAGAAAAGATTAATATCAAAAAAATTAACGAGATGATTCGTCTATATCGGCGCTCAACTTTTGTGCCCAGCATAGGTGTTCGTGGTGTTTCTTTTTTTTTTATTCAAGATGTCCGCTTTCAATATTGATTGATAAAAGTGGGACATGGACTCAGCGCCGAGCCGGAAAAGAAACGACTTCCCTTTTTTAATGGTGTGTATCGAAGATTACAAGTACTCCGTTCTTCCGCTTGGTAAAACCGACAGCTTGGTGAGAGAGCAGGGGAGGTAGGGTGGCACATGCCCACTCACTTGTCCGTATGCATGTGCTAGCCAGCGATGGCGCTGAAGCATCAGTCGCCAAAGACACGACGGGCTCCCGGAAAGGGGGTTTGCTTTTTTATGGTACGGATCCACAAAATGACGGCCATGGCAATTACTTGCTGATGGGCCAAGCCGAAGTGTGACAGCAAGTTCGCCATAATAGTCACCACGCGCATATGTATCTGCGGGCAAGGCTCTGTCGAGCGTTGCAACGATGGCGGCGTCCCCATGAATCGGCAGCTTCTCACCGCTCATGACACGCCAACTTGAGGGTTGCCGAACCTCGAATGCCATTGCCACGTTGGCACAGGCCTTTGGGCTCCCAAGCCGGAACCTTGGTCCCGCGAGGCCATCTCAAGCGACTGCAGATCTTGTTGGCACGAGTTGGGCCGGCCGGACGAGAGGCTAGGAGTGGAGTTGGCCAGATAAGCAAGCTTCGTTTTTTTTTTTTTTTTTTGCTCTGAGGCATCCGAACAGTTGTCATCCGCTAAGCGATTGGGGATGAAGGAGGAGATGTTCCGCCACCTGTTGGTGACCGAGAAGGGACCTCGGGTGCAGAAACAGCGGCCTGTTGAGTTGTTATTGCAAATCCGCAAATACAGCCGCCACTCCAATAGTTTGCTCCGTAAGGGATGGCGAAGGGGATGCGCGGTCATCCGAGGTGTGGAGGAGCTTGCCGGCTGTACGGAGTGTACAGAACACCCATCCAGATCCGCGGAGCATGAGATCCTAAAGCAGTATTAACACGGCATATCCTAGAAACTCTGAATCAGCAGCGGGCAACAGGTCAACAAGATGCGCCTGTAATGCTGGAGAGCTCAGCAGGCATGAGGGGCTCAACCACAACCAGGGCTGGCCTGCCCCATGTCACACAGCAGGCTGATGGCACAGTGACAAACTAGGACGCCACATTTTCCCATACAACTAGGGGAGCCCTTGGGATTTCGCAGCACTACTAGCGATTGCTCGGGCAACTTTGCTGTGATGCGATATTTTTTAGTCAAGAAAAGGGAGATTGAGGTGAAAAACTGCCTGCCTATTGTCTATGTCTATTAGATGTGAACCCACCTTGGCCCATCTTAGCCTTTTTGCCGTGCCATCTTGCGCTTGAGCGTGACCCAGGTCCTGGGAAAACCCACAGAAGTTACGCATGATGGGCATGAGGGACAAAGACGCCAAATTAAGCGTTGGTCAACATGCTGCTAGTAGTATACGGAATAGTATGCTCTCATATTATGGGACTACAGGGAGGCATGTCACAACCGCCGCGCGGACCGAAAGATGTGGCTTTGATTAGATCGTTGCGGTCGACGTACCACTCTACCGTGGTCAAAACTGCGAGAGAGAGCTGAGGATATAGTACCTACGAAGCGTGGCGAATTCAGGCCCTGTCAAACAATGCATTGGCGGGAAATCCAACGCGCGTCAACTTCTACCGGGCAACTGCCCCACAGAGTTGAAATTCTCACGCTTTTTAGGTTGGCTGAGTATTTTTTTTTTTATTTGAAGGAGAGTCATTATGTCTGGTGGCCGTTTACATACCATGTTGTGCTACAGTAGAACGCATAATCATGATTATCTATCCTATTATTCATGGGGAAGTAATGCTGAGGAAACATGGGCAGGAAAGGTGGATGATCAACATTATTCAACTCTTTCCATGAAGAATCATCAATTTGAGGGGTTAACGATATAACCTTTAGCCACCGTGGTGGAACTTTGCGGTCCATGGTTCGCCCCATCTTGGATGAATCAAGACTCCAATCAGTCAGTCGCATGTATGATGACTATTCCCAGCTACCCAGCTTTGTCATCAATAAAGAGGGTCCACGTTTGACAAGAATTGCGGGACAAAAGAAAAGAAGAACAGAGTAATACCTAGCTCTTCAAAAAGTAGTACGTAGTACTACTACTACTACTACCGTACGAATTAAGCTGGAGGAAAAATATGATTCATGCCCCTGAACGATGCGGACCGCTTCTGACATTAGCTTTGGTTACGAGTGCATGGAGCCGTGAGCGGAACCGTGGCAGGGGTGTCCCTGTCCCAGCCCCTTTTTGCCGACCCGAGTTGTCGGGACGTTGAACCAGAATGTCGGGTTCATTTTGCTTTTCGCTTTACAGAAGGCGTGAGTGCAATGCTGAGTATCTACTTGTACGAGCAGTCGGGGCCTACTCTCTCAAAACCATTCCTCAAGATGGATTGGAGCTTGTGGTAGATGCCAAATGCTCTCAAAGCCCTGCATGCGATGCGGCCACCTAAGCCTCCCGCGGACGAGAACGGAGTTTCATAAGCACACGGGGAAGACACCGGGGGCTCGTCGTCCGTGCTGTTCATCTGACCGTGGGTTCATCTCTTGTTCTCCGTACAGGCATGCTAATTTAGCCGAAGCTAAATGGTACCTTGACTATGATGCCTGATCGATTACTCTGGGAACCGCTTGATGCAATTTCCAGTCAGCTGAGTTTACTCCATATAGTATGACGGGTTACAATTACGATTCTGACCGCTCCGCCATCTCCACCTCTTCCGCGGTCGTATTCTGCTGCTTTCTCACTAATCCGGTTCCCACATTGTGAGAATTCTTCTCGAGTTTTCCGTGTCACTGCCAAGCCTGGAGGCGTATTCCTACTTACTGACGGCAAACGACGGCCCGCAGGCAACGAACTGCCATTGCTAGCTATTGAGAATGAATCGAGATAGTATTTGGTCCGACCGGCGATCATCTACCGGTGATCACCCCCAGCACTTGCCCCCTGGCTAATCATGTCATGCTATCTGCATTTCGAAAAGTAGCTGCAGGATGGGGTATCTCCGCGCGCGTGCGGCTTAATCGAAATGTTGTGCTTCTACGACCCTGTCGGAACTTTCGAAATCTTTGCTTTTTCACCCGAGGTACAACCATGATGTTCCCTGCTTATCTCCTGGGAGGCTGCCGAGTATGCTCTCGTCTAGGCTCTGAGGAATCCTTTGAGCCAGTGACCGCTGGCCGTCTGATCTGATGTGTCTGTTTTCTACTTGGTGCCTTCTGTTTCGGTACACGAATACTATGCAAGCCCTATGCAAGGAGGACTGCATTTTGCGCTCTATCACTGGGATGTTGAGTCATCGTAGCGATGGGCGATGACCTGTCTCAGGGAAAGAAGCATGTCTACTAAGAGGAAGCAAAGCCCACATTCACAATGATTGGAAAAAGCATTATGACGTCGAGAGAATACCCAAGTGGGACCTGATACCGACAGAACGGATCCAAACCAGACGGTCTCTCAAAGCAGTTCTTATTACAACTCCAGGTACAAAAAGTACAGATGATATGCCAGTAGAAAAGTGCCCCATAACCTGTCAGCACCATGCATGCAGTTCGTACAATTCCAAATCAGCTCCTCCCCCCCAGAACCTCCCCTTGATGGCAGTAATAAGAAGTGCGGGCAAACATGGATGATCAGCTAGTGCTGACCGGCCACGTTAACACCATGTGAAAACAGGGTTCCTGCTCTTCACGGCTTCAAGGCGCTCCACAATGACCTTTCTCTGATGGCCCATCTGTCCCTCTGCGGCGGCGTAACCGAGATCCCCCTCGAGGTCGTCATCATCAGCACCGTAGGAGATGTCCCCATAAAGCTGTTGGGCTATACTATTGCTGTGCTGCCGCGTTGCAGGGGTGGCATACGAGTATCGCCGCTGATGCTTCTGATTTCCACGGCGTTCTGGTTCGTATATGTTGAGTGCACGAGCCTGACCTTGGTAGCCTCTGCTAGGCTGGGATTGGGATTCCATCAACGGTTTAGCAGAGCCAAAAACTCCGGAGCCGTTTGCGGGCGACTCATCAGGAGCTAGAATCGACTCATTTGGCGGGCTTGCCGTATCAAACCTGCCGGATCGAGGCATTTCTGCCGGTGCTGAGGCGAGGCCGAGAAGGTCGTCAACGGGAACTCGGCTTGTCGGGGCGGAGCCCGTGATATCAGCTTCATCCAACGACTGTCGCTGGGTGGTGCTGCGGCGCATCTCTGAAGAGGTCACCCTCATGGGCACAGCAACAGGCACATCGACGAGATCATCCCAAACACAGACTTTTGCCCGACGTGTCAGCTCCAACGGACCATGGTCCGGAGTCTTGAGAGCCTCTACCACATTCCAGGCTTGGCCCTTCATAACCGCAATCTGCTTGGCAAACATGCGTTCCTGGAAATCTTCGTCCATTTGAAATACCCGCTTGAGGGCTAGTTGTGTCTCACTCCACCACGCAGTTGACGTGAGCAGCGGTAGGAAGTGATCTCGTGTCTTTTGTGAAAATGGCCTACCGATGAGGTCAACCGGAAGAAACAGCCAGCCAAATGGGAAGCTGCATTAAATCAATATGTTAGCGACGATTACAGGAATAATCTCCTAGTATGCGGGATGACTGACCTTCTCCAAGCATCTGGATGCTTCCACGGCCACGAGAGTGAGTTGTCAATGGCGCCGAGCGACATGTTTGGCTCATTTTTTCTACGGGGAGAGGACGCCTTCATGGGTTTCTGGCGTTTGTAAGGGTATGAGGCTCGCGTAGGTTGGGGTGGCATTTCCGAGGCATTTATCGGCCTGACATTGGCCTCTTCTTCATCTTCTTCCGTGACGGGCTCCATGTTGATTTGAATAGGATCCGACGCCAGCGATACTGTGTTTGTCTCCCAGTCCACTTTGACCATCCAGTTATCGAGGCCACGATCAGTATTCCTCATGATGTAGTCTAGAATAACAAGCTTCTCCAGCTCCTCTCGAAATGATTGTTTCAACTGCTCCGTCCATACGAATTTGTTATTTCCCGGGGATGCATCCCCTCGATCATCCTCATGTTCCTCATCGCTGGATGCTGCGTCGTCCGCCGAAGCAGACGCAGAGGGCCGACAGCTCTCGGTCCATCGCTTTCTCTTCTGTCGATTGGCATCGTTTGAGCGGAACCCTGCCCAATATTGATCCGGCCAGGGATTCTCTCGCAGAAACACATTGGCGTCTTTGAAGCCTTTGAGGAAGACCTGGAAGCTGCCAGGCTTAGCAGGGAGGGGCTTCTTCTTTTTCTGAAAACTTCGCCGGTCCCAAAAAGGATAGTGGAAAGACTTGGATGACAGCCACACCACATCGGTGTAGGGCACTAGATGCGTTCGCAGTTGGCAATCGAGAACATAAGCCGCCGCTTCGCTAACGTACGAGAGGTTGGGGATGAGACTGTATTGAAGAGCCTCTCTGTTAGTACGACGGAGCATGCGCTGGATTCGGTTTCGTTTGATTGATAATCAAATAAAGAATGAGACTTACCAAGCACGGCCAAAGAAGCAGGGAAACAAGTTGCGATGTATCCATTTATTCCACTTGGGGTTTCCCGCCGCGTATGGCTCTTCATCCTTGGGCTTGAATACCCCAACAATCTTCCCGTCCGGATCACGAGCAAAATAGCTGCCGGAGCTCCCCTGCGAGATCATGCTGGGATGGACTTCCTGCCGGATCGCTTGCCGTACGCTTTCGATGACAGCCTCAAACTGTGCCTTGGTCATGACACTGATTTGCGGTTCGGCTAGTGCCTCGGCAGAGATGGGTCGTACGCCCTCCGGTGGCTGGAAGACGGAATGATGAATCTCCAGCCGCTCTTCCTCCCCTATGCTATGTCTTCCCTTGCGCTTGAACTTGGCCGCTATTTCTTCAGCCCAGCGTTCCAACCGGGCGTTGATGGCCTTGATATCAACGCCGCCATTGCTCCCCAAGCGGCGACGAAACTTGGGCCTTGAGGGACCGAGCTTGGGGCTGGTAACACTTGAATGGTGGCGGGGTTGAGATATAGGAGCATAGCGCGGCGCGGATAAGGGCTGGAGGGATGCGGTCGACTCGGCAAGGAGGTCTGTGTCGGAATCGTCGCTGAGGTCTGCCTGCGCGAGGCGTTCGTATCCCGTCGTCGCGGGACGGTATCGAGGCATGGCAAGAGACGGGTATCGTGAGAGAATCTTCTCTATCGGCAGAATTAAAAGGTTATGCAGGCGAATGCTTGGCCATTGGCCAGCGATTTGATTTTCTTGCGGTCGTCCTTTCGTTTCCGGCAGTGGCAGTGGATGCTCAGCCTTGCTCCCCGATGATGGAGGATGGGGACTAGAGCGGCCAGTGTTTCACAGGCTCTTGTCGGTACAAGGGAGACGTAAAGGAGACGGGCGAAGAAAAGAAGCAGAAAAAGAATAATGAATGACAATGTGAGCAGCAGAAGCTAGAGAGGGATTCGAGACACAGTAATGAATCAACAAGGTTTGGGACAAGTGAAGGACGAAATCACAGCGTCATTGTAGTGAACGAACTCTGTACAGATGGAGGCAACTGGCTGTCTCGGAGAAGCAGCCGGGGTGCTGCGGAAAAGGACTTGTGTGTTCTGTGATGCAATGATGGCGACGGCACGGAGAAGAAAGGCTGACCTGAGCTTGTCCAATGCACAAAAATCCAATCCAAGCACAGGAGAAACATAAAATTGCCAGGCAGTCACAACAACAAGCACATGTCATCGCGGCTGACCCGTCCAAGCCGCCCACCCCTTCCCTTGTCATGGATGGCGCGTCTCGAGGAAGCTACTTTTTTAGCACCTTTCCTAGCAGGCACTAGATCTGTTTCTGATTATCTAAGCGGCTGCTTCGTGTGTAAGCCGTCATGTAAGGGGCTGGCCTTGGTACGGAGCGCGCTTCGTATTGAATAGCAAATTGGGGGCTCGAAGAGCTTTGCTGCGTTTTGTGTAGGGAAGCTGCGCCTTGTCCTTGAGCTGATGATCATGGCACGAAAAAAAAAAAAAAAACTCATCTGTTGGGTGTCATCATCACGCCCGTGTCAAGCCTCAGCCGTGCGAATATGTGGCATGCATATATTACTCCGTATACGTGTGTGCACATGCTTGGCGAAAGATGTTGGGCCGTCGTGATATGGGGCAGAACAACATGTACCGCGTCCGCCAACCAGTTTGATGGGCTTCTTCCTTGATCCCGGCAGTGCTGATAGTGCTGCTGCTTATTCTGCGACATGCTTAAGACCCGCCTTAGTTCGCAGCAGTTTTGACAATGCTACTAGTACCGACCGACCAGCCGACCTGGCGGAGTACTAACAACGATAGTACGGAGTAGCAGCAAGCTGAAACCTCAAAATACGGGATATGAAACTGTGGTTCAGCCGCAGACCTGCCGTCATGTGTACGCATATGACTGGTACGGTATCCGGGAGATGCTTTGTAGAAGCGGAGGCATCACCAAATGTCTCGGCTGAAGCGCTGCGTTACGGCCTGAACAATCCGACAGTTGATCTGCTGATCCCATTGGCCCCATCATCTTCCCGCGTCCGATATGCACGTAAGAACATTACTGAATTGGCCTGGCTCTGCGTGTGATGTTTGTGACGGACGAACGCCCTTGCATCGAATTGTGGAGAATTGGGGGCAGATACCAACAGGTCGGCTTCCAGCTTCGAGATATTTTCGTTGACCTGCAGACGTACGTATCCGCAGCCAGCCAACGTGATGGTATGGCAAGCTACGATGCAACAATAGATGCCTTCCTTTGGAAGTTTCATCTGTAGAAGGGGAAATGAGTATCTGTGACTGTGAATGACATAGTAACAAAGGGCAAGTTTATAGGCCTTCTGGCGTACATGATGATGATGATGATGAAGAAGAAAAAGAAAAAGAGAAGAAAAGAGAAGGTAAAGGAAAGTTTCTGCGGTGTATCCCGTTAGGGCGTCACCACAATGACATGATATTCTAATCCATTTCCATGAAACCCAAGCAGCAATCTGTGGTATAATCCAAACTCTCCTCATTCCCATCGCCGTTGGTGAGATGCTGTCACTGTAATGATCATTGTGGTCCTCGCTTGAGGCTCCATACAACGATGCCAGGGACACTTACACTCTCGTGATTGTATAATTTCCTCCCTAGAGGTTTGTGCCTCCAAGATTCAGTGATCTAAAAAGGCACTCGTTGTTTTCCCTCCCCCATATGTTGTGAAGCCCATCACTATATCCATCTATGTGATCTTCAAATATTATCCCCGTTTTGATGGCAGCGCCTAGATCTGTAGCTATCCTTCTAAAATTCCATCGGCTCGCTGTATGGAACCACTCGTCTTCGAGCCCCCGTCCATGCTCGGGTTATTACACAGCTCTAGCTGCTCTATATCCAAAGGATTCTGGTTGGTAATCTTTTCACCAATCCAGGAATCCTCAGTTATTGGGGGTAGACCAAGACTCGAGCCAATGGCTCGTGGAAACATGTGTGCCAGAATCAGGCGTATAGACGGAAGACACGTGCAGATGATGCTTATATTGACTTCAACGGTAGACCACCAGGCGATGCTCCATTGGTCCCACGTTGGGTTTGCCGAGTTGGCAAAGTGGACAAGCGATTGGAATCGGAGAACGGAAACGATCGTAGCTCTAATGGTAAAACGTTAACAGCCAGGCCGAATGCGGTGGAGACGTGAGAAAAGGGGAGAAGTAGTACATTGCTCCTGTCAAAAACATGATGGCTGCGCTCAGCTTCCTCCTCCAATTCGTATCCAGCTTATACAGCTGGAATAGAGGAATGCCTATAAGCCACAAATCTACCGCAACATTTACGGCTGCATTTGCCCACCCAAATGCATTCACGTTGATGCAGTGCCCCTGCGATGAGCTGCTGTTGCCAAGCTGCTCCCATGTAAGCCTGAGGGGGACGCACTGAACAAGGCTTCCGACAACGAAACTGAGGCCGGAGGCGACGTGGAAGATGATGGTTCCCCAAACTACTCTGCGAAAGGTGGTTCCTGGAAATAAGTCAAGATAGAAAAGCGATAGACTGGTCTTAACAATGGTCATGATGACCACATAGAGAACTTCCATGGCCAGAAACCACTGGGCAAATGCAACAACGGCATCTGGAGTCAAGGTCCAAATATCTTTGCCCAGCCCATGACCAGTCAGCCCAAGAATATTGAAGATGATGCAAGGTATACCGACGAATCCTGCTGCTAACATTGTCCAATCGTCTGGCCCGAATCCCTGCCTAATGCTGAATAGATACTTGGAGACAAAGCGAATACCGGCGATTATTAGGGTTACAGAGCTAAGAGCGAGGTTCATTGCTTTGAATCTACCAGATCGATCTCGCAAGGGGGCGCCACATGCTGTCTGCGTGAGATTCATCGTACCTTGAATGCCTTGTTAGTTGAGGTGAACAAGACACCAGCGTTGGCACCAAATAAGAAAGAATAAAAGGAAGCAGCATACTCAGACTATCGGAAAAGCTGCATGACGCCTTGAAGCAAGAAAAACTTTGAGACTGCTGAGTCAAGCTCTTGCATATACAGGACAAATCAAGTTCGGAACAGGTGGTGGTGAAGCAACCAAGCTATCGAGCCGCGGTCTGGTCAGCTTTGTAACATCAGAAACGATCGGATTCGGACAGCAGAGGACGAAAAAAAAAAGAGTGTCGTAAATGATATACACCCAGGCGAGGACCAACGGCACTTACAGCACACAATGGTAAGTGAATCGAATCAGGCCGCGGCTCAACGCCAGAGCTCGACAGCCTGGCATCAAGCTGATGGCTTGGGCCAAGAGGCAGAATGGCAGCCGCGGTCGCAGCAACAGCGGCCGCTACAATAACGAGTGATGATCTTCGAAGCATGGTACTATTACTACTGAAATCAATGACGTGAATGAATGAATGCCATCGAGATCTCAAGGAACACAAAAAGGAGAAAGGGTGCTGCGATGTTCATAATAAGAACCCAGCTTGACACAACTCCCTTCTCTTACTCTGAGAGAGCAACCATCTTGCAACCATCTCTCCATCTTGATCGTCATCCGATGGGTGCTAACCTCTCCCTTGCTTCGGGCTGCCGCTTTGAGTGGAGCACCAGTACTCGACCGGGCTGCAGGGCAGGACTCTTGAGCAAGGGGAAAAAGGCTATAGCTCAAAATTTTGGTTTCCAGGTACTTCGTATGATGTGATTCAAATGTACGCAAAAAGTGAAAACAGCGTAATGAAAAGTAGTGGGGCCGATGGGATGTTCATCAAAGAGGACCGGTGAACATGGTTGGTGTACTCCGTATGCCGTGGTGCTTTTTCGCCCCCGGATTTGAGTGCTCCACAACACTCACTTGTAGGTCAGTCAAAGTAATGGCGCTACGTGTGGGAGCGGCACAGGCTGAGGCTTGGACATATATAAAAAGGGGCCAAGGAAGGCGGAGGAAATGACCCGTCAAACCAAGTCGACGCCCATTTTGGATGGGCGATTTGCTTTGCTCACTTGGTCGATGGGTGGCATCATCCATTGACTGGAGTGCTAGCAGGACGGATTTGTATTTCTCGGGCCCCGCAGTGTAGCTGCAAGGGCTACCTCGTCCCGAATCGTAAGATCATATTCCCTGTCCAAAGATTCAGACCTCCCTCAGATTGTTCCATGTCCCATGGCGACGGACAAGAAGGTCACCAGTCGACCCTGGATCACCTACAGAGAGAAAGAGAGCGCGGACGACTAATCCGTATCGCTATCTGAGACACGGAATTGGGTTCCCTTTTTCGCTCTCAGACTGCTGGTCAGTGTTTCTCCACGCAGATCGACTAAGGGAGCCTTCTTTTTTCCCACCTTGTGGCTGCTAATGGGTGGTGTGGTTTTTTCGGAGCAAGGGCGTTTCGTTTCGCTCCGTTTTGTTTTCCGGCCAGCGCATATCCCTTTTTTTTTTCTGGTACGCGATGTGAACGGCTCTCTGTTGAGACATTATGGCTGAACTAGGGCAAGAGGCAGCCTCTCTCCGGCTAGCAACCAATTTGGACAGTGTCTCGCTCATGTCGCTCCTATGTAACAAAAATCTCGCATCCAGGCCAAGGTAGCACTACTAGTATATGCTTTTCATTTCGTGTAATTCTAATTACCATGAACCGCGCCGCGTAGATGTAAATTCCTCTGGGAAGTGTTGAAGATGCTCTTCATACGAGTGAGACCTTGATTTGCACTCTGTTTGGTAGACCAGCAAAGGGCGGGCTCCGGAGCCGCAGACCCACACAAAGTCGGCCGGGCTAGACGGGGTCGGGAACCTGAGTGGCTGTACAAAGTGCCCGCATCTTATTGTTGCTGGTATGTAGGTGACAGCCATGCAGCAGGCTGAGAAGCTGTTGAGAAGCCTTGTACTGCGGCTCTGCTTGTCTCGCCCGAAATGAAAAAATCTCGAGCAAGGGGAAGTGATATGGGAGGAAAGGCAGCCTATCATCGCGTCGGTGGGCGTACTAAACCAGGAGGGAGGGGAAAAAAAAAGGAAACAACACGCCCATCCGCTGAGCCCAACACATTCATGACAGACTTCTTGTGGTGATGTACTCCGTACATACTTCGTATATACTCCGTATCCAGCGCGTGAAAATGCATCCGGCTGGCTCCCGACCGCATTATAGGACTAGGCTCATAGGCATGGGTGACGAATGAGATCGCCCTCATATTCAGGCGTTAGATTCATTGTGTTGTTGAGAAAGGCTCAGTTGTCTTTTCCATGTTCTACAAGCAGTGCGAAGGGTAGCCGGCCCGTGATTGCGACCTGTGGGAAGTTGGATCAACTTCATTTCTGCTAGGTCGATTTTGTTGGCCTCCCTTGGGGGCCTCACTGCTGAGGATGAAATCCCGCAGACATGGGACGAACGGCCATGCTCACGGGCCGGCTGTCTTTCAGCCCCCTCCCCTTGTGGCATTTGAGACTGTGGGCCGCCAGAAAGACTGGATCAGACACATATTACGTGTTGCAGCATATTCGAGTCGGCAACATCTCAGCGGCTTGTCAATCAGACGTAGGTACGAATACTCTTGGTGTCCGTCACGCAAGACTGGTCAGCCATTTTGATAGCCAACGGAAAACGACATTCTCGATCACAGACAGTCTCCATCGCAGAGACAGGTTGAAAGTACGGTCAAAAATTGGAATCTTCTTTTGGGTCCACAGTACGTATGTCTTGGGCGTTTTGGAAGCTGAGGAATCTGGGGTTAGTAAGAAACCTCAAGTTGTGTCTGTGATCCGGGTATCTACCCTACACAATTGTGAAAAGTGAATACATGTAATGGAGGCGACATCTTAAAACAAAAGTGCTCGTTTCTTTTATGTGATCAATACAATTTCCCCATCTTATGAGCATGCTTTAGCATTAAGCTCAGAAAAGAATCATCACCAAAGTCTTTGCATTCTTGCTGATAAGGTGTCAAATTTCAGTGTACGAGAGACCGCTTCGGTGAATGATATTAACAATGATAATACATAATGAGGATGTGAATCGAATGTGATGGCCGCAGGGGCTATCCAGGTTTCATCAGTTTTTGATTCCTGGCTGAGAGTGCTGAATATATTTCGGTCTCTCGAAAAACCATTACGGTAGCGTCTGGTCATACATCGCCATTCCACAAATAAATAACGTGACGTTCTCCCAATGTTTCCTTCAAAGACAAAACTAAATCATCAATGGCAGTCAGAAATTTCAAGTAAGACGAGACGGCAACGCAATACCGTCGGTAATTTTCATCTCGCACAAGCGACGTGCTTAACTCAATGCTATGATGCTGTGCGTACGAGAGAGACTCAAAACAGGTACGGACAAGAGGCACGGGGAGTCTTTCGGGAAGGGGTGATCCAGTTCGCAAAGCTTGCTCGACGATTGCCAATACGGCCATGATGTTTCCAATGGCGCCATCATCTAATATGCCAAGAGCAGTAACTAGCCTCTCTTGGAATTCCTTGGGCAGAGTAGTTGATAAGAAAAGAAGCCTCCCTAACGCTTGGTTCATGTTTTGACACTGCTCTTGGGTTTGGCGTAGAGCGGCTTGGTCAAAAGGGCCAGCGCTAAAGTCTGCCTTTAGCAAGGCAATCGACCCATTCAATGATGAGAGGGTCTCCGCCACCTCCAATGTCAGGTCCTCTATAGCAGCGGCACCGATAGGACCATCCTGGTTGGCCCGACTCCAGTGTGACAAAAGTAGAGCATAGTAGTCTGACAGGGTCCGTACAGTATTCGCCAGGGTTTTGCACACATGCCCGGTGGCAGACGGCGGCTTGGGGAAGAGCTGGACGATTGTCGCGGCAAGAAAACCCAGCAAGACAGTGACCAGTCGCTTCCAGAATGCCTCGTAGCCTTGGCCCGGGGATCCATACTGCGGCAGGTGGTGGTTATCATAGCTGAAGCCGATAATGAGAATGAAGGTAACACCACACATGGCAGTGGCTTGGGTGTAGGCCAACGGTAGGAATACCCTCAACCACATGCATATCACAGTGAAGACCGCCACGGAGGCGGCCATGCCGTATGGATTGCCAGGCCCACTCCCAGAGCCTATATACCATGCTACAAGGCCAAAGACTCCCCCGATTATCGTGCCAAGGGCTCTAGAGACGAGGGAAAAGGTAAAATCGGCCATGTAGAGGAGGACGCATGTCTGTGCTGTGATGACAGCCCACAGTCCCTTCTCGCGGTAGAAGAAGCTGGCTGAGTGAGGGATGGATGCGGGAATGGATGTGGCAAGTGTCACTACAACCATGCGCATTGCATACATCCCAGCTGGGTTGGTGAGCCAACGATACGTGCCGACAATAGCCCTGCTGACTGGGCCTGAACGATGGGGAGACTCGTAGCCTCGAATGAGGCGAAGTTGCTGGCGCACCTCTTTGGACTGTTCATCAGCCACATCCGGATCGTCTGCGCCGCCGTCATCAGAGACGCCCGCGACGGGGATGGTGTCTCTCCCGCTAAAGATCCAGTTAAAGGCGTAGCGAATGCGTGATGGAAGCCAGATACGATGGCGCGTTTGCAGAGTTGTCAGTTGCAAAACGTGCTTCAACATCGTCTCCGCCGCCAGGGCAACACTTAATATCCGCTCTTCCAATACCATGGCCACCATCATGGCTCGCAGAGAGTGTGGCTGGAGCGCGTCAGATACTTTGAGTTGGCCATCTTGATCAAAGAGATCGGAATGGCAGTCCAAAATTGCTTCGGTGGTGTTGGTAATGCAAGATTCACGGGCTGACTGTAACGCTGCCAGGGTTGCCTGCAATCGATCAACCAGCTCATCAAACACTTGCTGAGATGGCTGGCGAATCCATCGGCGAGTATTGACGGTGTGGATACATTCGCTCACGATCGCGATAGACTCTGAACACGCTTGCCGGACTTGGGCAGTCGTATCACTCATGGCCTCTATCATCCGAACGCGAAGATCGCTTTGCTCCGGCGTTCGCAGTGCTTTCATCAACTCTGCATATTGCAACACATGACGCTGACCAATCTCGCGGCCGCCCTTCTCGCTCGTCGGCCCTTCGCTTGAGTATTTGTCGTACTGCAAGCTTGCCTGGTCCTCTCTCTTCAGGGCTATGATGGTAGTGATGTGGAAATCGAGCAGAGAGATGCTGGATATCATGGTTTGGCGGACGCATTCCTGGAGGCCCTTGACGTCGTCGGCATTCCACCGACCGCGGGAAATGTCCAATGGGAGGAAAGCGATTTCAGGCTCCATGGCTTTATAAAGCGCAATCATACTATCCTTGCTCTGTCTTAGCTCCTCTAGCTCCAGTGGGAGGTCGTCAAATCGCCTCCTAGTCAGGTCGAGAGGTGTATCAAACATGCGGATGAGCTGCTCCATTTTTCGAAGTACCACATAGGAAGTGGATTGCGGGAAGAAGATGAGGCAGCAAACGGCTCCAATTCCAATCCCGATAGCTCCTGGCTTCACCAAAGTTTGGCCCAGGAGCGGAGTGAAGGACGGGAGCAGTGGTCCAATCAACAGAAAGACGTCCACGACGATGGTACCAAAGAGATGGAGAAGTGTGAGTTTGACGTTACCCGCCCGTAAACGTGCCAGGAAGTAGATAAAGGTACAAATCATGACGTAGTACACGACCGTTACGCGGGCGTCCAGCATATGACCTTGATATACAAGTATCTGGCCAACGACGGTTGCATTTTGCCCGGTGCTCTGTGCTTGAGCGGCGGCGGCTTGCTGAAGGGCCTGAAGCTGCGCTTGGGTATCTGAAGCAGGACGTGCGGCCAGTGCAGCCTTCATAGTCAGGATGCCCCAAGCCCACCCCAGACACATGCCGAAAAGGAGCGACAGAGATCCAAGCAGATAGATGAGGAGGATTCCAGCAGGTGGTGTGACGAAGAGAACCAGGGCGGCAAAAAAGGTGGAAATGCCGATGCTATGAAGCGAAGGCCCAATGAATATTAAAAGCGAGGCAACCCAAGCTGCTATGGAACAACGGAATAGAGTTTTGAGATCATTCCCGTTGAAGTGGTTAAGCCACGAGGGCAAAGTTCGCTTTTTACTGACACCTTGTTTCTTTTTGACGCCATTGTCGGCAGCATTGTCGGCAGCATGGTCAACAGATTCCTCTGCCGACATGTTGCTTGTATCGATGAGCTATCTTCAAATGACGGATGTTCAGGCTGAAGTCAAAGAATGCTGCTCATAAGCCGGTGGGTTTGGAAAAGGCACTGGCTTAAGCCCTGTGGGTCGATGACGGCCGACTTAGTGCGAACAAAGGTTGTCAAACTAGCATCCGAGAACCTCGGCACTTGATCCATTTATTAATTAGCATACAGGGATCATGTTGAAGGGGAGAAAACCATGCATTGTTGAGGGGACAGACAGTGTACGGCTTGGCCGGGAACAGAGGCTTGTGGGTGGAGAGAGAGAGGGAAAGGGGGAGAGAGCGCGAAGAGACGCACATGCGGAATGCATAGAGGAAGGATAATTCATGCAGCAGCAGTAGATGTTTCAAAGATGGGGAAAGTATTAGTATATGTGCCTATGGTACTTCGTAATGGAGTGGGAAAAAAGTAGAATTGGGCATTTAGTGGCCCCTGCCATGAGCCAAAAAGAGATAGAGATAGAGAGAAAATAGTCATCTCAGCATGCCATGTCTTACCTCAATTAGAGCGATGGAAGATCGCTAAGCCGGGAGAGGATGGTGGTTGTCAGCTTGACTGCCGACGCACTGGAGATGCCAAGCGGTGGTGGCGACTTGGCAGGGCAAGAAAAGACGACGAAGCACGGAGTAATCTCTTTAAGTCTTTTTGCCGTCTCACACGCCAGGGACCCAGACGCCCGGAAGGATTGAAGCCTCGGACATTTTCCTTGTGCGGCCAAGTTGCACGTCGTGTATGGAGGAAGTGAGATTTCGGGCGGCTCGGGTCAACCGTAATAGCATCCCAAGGTGGATAGTTTTGTGGAGGACGGGAACATTTGTCTCTGTCTAAAGCTCGGAGTTCCCTTGGCTCTAAGTGGGCGCTGATACGCGTATCTAGCGCCGTGCTATTGTCTTAGCACCCTGTCAAGTTGCTTTTGACAGACTAGCTTAATTAGGCCTTTAATGCATTATGGTAAAATTCTCCCGCTATAATATAGTGACTCGCTCCCTAAATTACAGCGAGTTAATCACCAAAATATAGCGCTCTAGGCCAAGCATACAAGTAAAGCGGCGACAAACAAGTGGCCTAATCCGGTTAGGCTAACTCTAGAATGACCTGATAGGGTGCTAAGGCTTACTAGTACTAGTACTATTGCCTCCCACTGTGCGGCTAATGGCAAATTACCGATCGGAAGGGCTCCATATCGGATGCGGTGCTCCTCAGGCACGGGAAGGTGAACACTGATATATACCGGGGGTGGTATGCAATCGTACATTTGGAATGGTTGGGTTTGGGAGTCGATTTTTGGATTTGGAACCCATAGGTGGCAGAAGAATTTCAATTGATTTCCCCCCCCTCTTTATTGATCTTGCTTTCCTATTCTGTTTATTAATTGATGTAGCAGGCACGTTCGCTTCACCGCCTTGACCGCTTTAACCCTGGATGCTGGATTGGACTTTCCGTTTTGCCATAGGCGATGGTAGTTGCGCTTGGTCCAATGGAGCAAACTGGGCGCTTTTTCCCCCAAAATTTTACTTTTTGTCTGCTCGCAATGGCGCGGCAGCTGCGAAGAGATTGACTGCATTGAATAATGATGAGTTGTAATATTTTATAGAGCAGGCAGGCGCGATGTTATGCTCGCTTAAGGTTTGATAGCTTGTGCTGCATCACCGATGACGAGCTCATTGGAGCTTCTACATTAAACTCTATCGTCCTACATTGAACTCTGTCGGGGCGTACCTGAACGAGTTATAACAACAACTATCGGCAGCGACTGCCCTTACAGAGGTGAAATATTCTCCAAAGCTCTTTACGGAGAATTTATCAAAATAAATGCTCAATGAAAGCAGGGCTATTTCCCAAATAGACATTTCTAAATTACATGAAATAAATTGACATGAAATAAATTGACATGAAATAAATTGACATGAAATAAATTGACATGAAATAAATTGATATAAATGAGATGAATAGAAATGAAGTGAAATGAATAGAAATAAAATGAACAGAAATAAATGAACAGAAATGAAATGAATAGAAATGAATAGAAATGAAATGAATAGAAATGAAATAATCAGAAATGATAATCTTGCTATAATAATATAAAAAGCTTGCTGACCTGCATTGTTATAACGCAAGTTTACTGTAACACCATTGGTTATGATAGTGTGTGGGGGGGACGTGCGCAATTGTATAATATTATATCATGATGTTTCCTGTAAGGGAGCTGCTGTGGCGCACTTTGGCTGCATGAGTGAGACACCTGTCGCTCTCCCACTGGTAGGAGATGTATAATAGTCATGGGTACGTGGAATTTAAAATGAGCAGGCGCAGCCTGGTGGGTGGCCGATGTTAAAAAAAAGAAAAAAAAGTACGACATTCAGTGCGTTAGGTTGAGGATGGCTCATACTGAGAAGAACCGAAACATTGATTTTAGAGCAACACTGACCGCCCTATCGAGCTATAAAAACTCGTACTCTTCTACGTCCAGACTACACCTAGACCTCTACACCTCGTCAACGCTCTCTCGGTCGTCAGTGAGTATTTCGACTAGGCAAAGTGCACCCGAGCCCTAGCTAACCAAGATCTCGTCAAATCACTAGGTGCTACCTCACACACTCGTTTCTAGGAGAGGAAAGATGGTGCTTGACAAGATTCCCATTGAGATACTTGTCCAGATTGGAAAGTCGGTGACCAACGAGAAGGATCTCGGCGCTCTGGTGCTCGTGAATCGTCACACTTATCACACCCTGAATGCTGTGCTGTACGAACATAACCGCAACGGCCCCCCCAGAAACTCTTGCGTTATTTGGGGTGCCAACAACAACTCTCTGGCCACGATAAAGCGTGCACATTTCTATGGTGCCAATTTGGACGCCTACGACGTGAGAAGTGAGCCAAGGCTGAGGGTACAATGGTTCACAAACAGCAGGAAGGCGTCGAGACGGGTGTACTCGCCGCTGCACGCTGCAGTCCTGAAGGGGTTCCACAACGTGACGAGGTTTCTCCTTGAGAACGGTGCCACGGTCGACATGCCATCAGTTGGCTTCTGCAACTGCAACTGCACGAGGTTTAAGCCACAATATCCTGCTTGGTTCCCGCTCCACACAGCTATTTACCATGGGAGAAGGGGCCATGAATCAGCCGAGATACTGATTCACTACGGCGCCCGCAAAGAGGCGAGCGGATGCGTAGGGCTTGGCTTCCGAACTATCAAGTTCCAGCCAAGACTGACTAGGACCTTGGCCAACATGGAATTACTCGGAAATGAGAGGGTGGACCGTCAAGGCTTCGCGCCGATTCACAGCGCCGCCCTCAGCGGAATGACCGAGGTGATCGAAATCCTCCTCGAAAGGCCAGAGTGCAATGTGCTATCCGTAGTACCTGCAATTGGACTTAGCGTTTTGCACTGTTCTGTCCAACAGCGAAACGTCAGCACAACAAAGCTGATCCTCGATCAACCAGGCGTAGACGTCAACGCCGTGGACCTCAGAGACAGAACCGTCTTGTTCACCGCAGCCAAGGCCGCCAACGACGGATCTGCCCCTGATATCATCGCTCTCCTTGTCCAGAATGGAGCCAACATCAACCAGGTGGACGACAGCGGGGTGACGCCTCTGTACGCCGCCGCCTGCAGGGCGTTCCTTTACGAGTACTCTAATTTTATGGCTGTCGAAGCGCTGCTCAATCACGGTGCCGATCCTTTCTTATATCAAAAGAACGCCAACCACTGGTCCATCTATCACCAGCTGCTTCGGTCGAGCCCTAACCACCAGGAGGTGGTGCACAGCCGCCGGGCTGCGCTGACCAAGCTCATCGAGCTGGGAGTTGATTTTAACACGCACTCTCGGACTCGGGACGACGACGTGGGGTGCGACTATGACAGCGACGGGACGCCGCTGTTCTTTGCGGCGGCCCATGCCCAGGACCCCGAATGTGTGAGGATCTTGCTCGACGCCGGTGCCAGGCCAGACACGGTAGTCGTCAATCGAGCGTCGGACGAAGCATACGAAGAGTCGTTTCTCGTTGGTGTCTTCCGACACATGTGGCAAACTCTCGACCGCCGCTGCACTCCTCCGCTGAGCCAGGCAGGCGAGATTATCGAGATGCTCTTGCAGTACGGCTCCAGGCTGGATGATGTCAATGGCGAAGAGTCTGCGCTGGCGTATGCCTGCCGGCTTCCAGAGCGAAGGGGTAATTACGAGCTTTTGGATTTCCTACTGGAAAAGGCCACCAGTCGCAACATTTCGCTCGGACATTTAGAGTTGTTCATAATCTACAATAAAAGCACGCTTAGGCGCACTGGGAGCGCCCCCTGGATTGAACATCACGATGCCGTGTACTACAGGCTGGTTGCATTTAGGGAGAGGGAGTTTTCCGAGAGCGCGTCCAACTTTATAAGGTCTTTGTGAGGCGAAAGAGAGCGACTGCAATGGTGACGATGGTGACGATGGTGACGATGGTGACGATGGCAACGATGGTAACAATGGCGACGATGGCAACGATGGAGACGATGGCGACAATGGTGATGTGTTTAATGTAGAGGAATAGCTTGGTGTTTCTGTAATTAAAACTTAGTACGGTACTCAGATAATGGCAGATAAAAGCAATGCACTTGACTGTTTAGAGATGGCCCAATGGAGGGGTAATGAAGATGCTAGAGAAAGAGTGCCAATGGCGGCTAGAAAATCAAACGTCGTAGGATGCTAGGAATAGGCGCTATCGACAAAATAAGTCCTCAATTTGGGTCATATTTATCAAGTAAATACAAAAGCAGAGAAGACTAGACGTTGTAGATGCCTCTATGTGTAAATATAGTGCCTCCTAGGCATACTAGGTGGTAGTTAGAGAGGTAATGAGGGCCCTACCACCCGACTGATCTCACCGCTTTTGACGCAAGGATAACAGACGGACCAGCGGCACAATTAATCCGGCAGAATCCAATCACTAATTTATAGTGAGCATGGCCACTAAGTCCGCTAAAGCAATCCCCTTATAACGACGCCTTATGATTTCATAGCGCCCAAGCTCGCTATAATTATAGGGCATAAGAAAACAAGGATAATTGCAGGGATACAACGGAGACCTTAAATATGAAAGCGGTGAGATCAGTCTTTTGGTAGGGTCCTCCTACATCTCTCTATATAGAGATAGAGCCCAGATGCCATGTATACTGCATGTCACCAACAGCACGGCCCACTGGAGCTTATCATACCCACTTCGGCCTTGTCATCAAAGCCACTACCATCTCTCAAACCACCTCTCTTTCTTTCTCTCTGTCTCTCTCTCTCTGTCTCTGTTTTAATCCAACCCTCTTCATCTCTCTCACCCCGTCTCCCGGCTTCTACCATTGGTCGCGCGAATCAATTCTCGCAAGTAACGACAGTCCCGAATTCGCCAGCCTCTTCTCCAGGCAAATACACATCTCCATCCTGCCAATCTCGCGTGGCGCGCGGAGCTCCAGCCAACCAGGGATCCCCTAACCATATAGCCAGAGGCAGCCTCCTGCGACTCGGCTAACTGCGGCCTCGTCTCTGTCTTCCTTGATCGCCCTCTTTTTTTTCTTTTCTTCTTCTTTCTTCAGCCATGCTCGTCTCCCTGACGGTCGGCAAGGTTGACGCTGGCGTCACTGTGTTGCTGACCCCAGATAAACGCCTAGTATGTCTCGCAACCTGGCCTGTTTTGCTGTGTTTGACGTGGTCCAATTCGCTCCTCTTCCCCGAATCAAAACCCCAACTTGCACATGGTTTCTTTGCTCTAACTGCTGTCTACTTGCGCTCTGTAGATTGAGTTTCCGTCAATCTTGCTGCCTCCCAACATCTCCTCCGGTAGTATCGTGGACATCACCGTTGGCCGCAACGTTAGCAAGGAAGCAGCCGCGGAAGACGACTTCCGTTCTCTTCAAGACCGTATCTTCCAGTCCTTTGGCGCCTCGGAGCCCGCCGCGCCGATTCTGCGTTGCCGCAATGCGACCCAAACCTCCGTCGTCCTGGAATGGGACCCCATCGAGCTCGCTACTGCCGACTTGATATCCCTGAGCCTGTACCGAAACGGGCAAAAGGCCGGCAACATCCCGCGGCCGCTGGAAATGCACAGCACAAAGATCAGCGGCTTGGCTGTCGACACCGAGTACAGCTTCCACCTTGTTCTGCGGACGAGCGCCGGTACGCGGGCAAGCGAGAAGGTGGTTGTGCGAACCCACAAGATGACCGACCTGAGCGGAATCACCATCACAACCGGAATCCTGCCAGCCTCGACAAGAGAGAACCTCACCCGCGCGGTAGAGCGGATCGGAGCCAAGATTGTTGACGGAGTGCGCATCGACACGACGCACTTTGTCACAACTGAAGGCAGAGGAACGGCCTGGGAGAAGGCTGTCGAGAACAACATCCCCGTGGTCCGGCCCGAGTGGGTGACGGCTTGTGAGCAAAACGGCAGGATCCTCGGCGTGACCAAGTTCTATCTGGACGTCATGCGGCCAGGCCCTCCCAGCGATGACCAGCTGCCTCCTCCTCCGGCAAAGGACGTGCCTCCAAAGGACGCACCGCGACGAGCGTCGCCACAGGCGCAAGAAGCAGCCGGTAAGAAGTCTCAAGAGAGCAAAGCGGCCGCTGCTGGACCGGCCAATGGACAGAAGGGCAAAGAGGTAGAAGCAGAGGCATCCGCATCCACATCTGCATCCGCATCTCCAGCGGCAGAAAACGACTCCAACTCTCAGGGGGAACAGGAAGAAGCGTCAGAACCAAAGGCCAAGTCCACTGAGCAGAAAGTAAGGTCTGACGATCACGCGGAGCAAAAGGTACGACTGGAAGATGTACAGGAGCAGAAAGTGGCGCTACGGTCTGCTGGTTCGCACCATTCGCAGCAGGCTACAGTAGAAGAAGGCGATAGCGGTGATGATGACGGTGAAGACGAATCCAAGGCAGCCTCGCCACCAGACGGAGCATCGTTCCAAGAGGTTGAGCTGTAGATGCGGTGCGCAGGTGTATACCAAGCATCTGTCCATCCATCTATGTGTTGTTTTGTACTTAATATTCCATGTGCTGTACTTTTTAAGAGACAAAGAGGAGGGATGGAGAATTCTACGACTGGCTTCTATCGCAATGGAAAAGGGCTATTTGGGCAGGCGGGAAAAGACAAAAGCATGGATTGCCGTTTACAAGAAATACCTCTTTTTCTATTTTCTTCTTCTTAATTTTGATCTCTGGGACGTGATGTGATTGATTATTCTTTATGATTTTTTTTTTCTTGTTTGATTTTATAATGGCTGTACGCAACCAGACAAATTCAAGGAGGAACCTCAGCCCCCTTCCAATCCCAACATCTTCCCCTGTTGTCTACATCCAGCCCGCAAACGACGTCCATGAGCCTTTCGGCAGCATACTCTGTGCTGAAGAGCCTCTCCTTTGGTATGCCTCCCCAGTAATCTCTGCTCAGCTCAGTCTTCACCGTGCCGGGGTGATATGCCACGGCCATGGCGTTGTCACCCGCTCTCGAGCGTAGGTGTATGTCCAGACTCTTGGTGATGCTATTCACGGCAGCCTTGCTCGCGCGGTATGAGAACCATCCGCCGGAGCGGTTATCAGTTGTAGATCCCACCCTCGCGGACATGTTAAGCCAGGTTGCGTGCCGCGGCAGACGCAGCGCCACTTCCTCTTCTGCCTCATCCTCGTCTTCATCCTCGTCTTCTTCATCCTCATCATCCGGATCATCGTACACGTGATCGTATCCCGGCATCGCAGTCGCCCTCTTGGGCAAGAATCCGAAAAAGTGCTTCGCCAGGAGCAGACCCCCCACGGCATTGACCTTGAAGGATTGCAGAGCCGCATCCGCATCGACCTGGGCGGGCGACTTTTCTGGGTTGAGCAGAACACCCGGGAGAGCGCAGGCGAGATGCAGATGATGTGTGTCTCTGGGGAACAGGCTCTCTGCCTTTTGAGCGGCAGATGCTATGGTGGATTCATCCGTGACGTCGCAGTGGACGACAAAGAGGCGCTTTGAGAGCTTGTCTTGCTGCTGCTGCTGCTGCTGCCGCTGGGCCTCATCGAGAGATGCTTTGGGTGAAGATGAAGATGAAGAAGAAGAAGAAAAGAAAGACGAGGTTGATGATGGCACGGAAAAGACATCCCTCAAAAGTGCTGCTTTGGCATCCACCAGATCAGCCTGTCGCGTAGTGGCCAGAATCGGGACAGACGAGCGGGACATGCGCCGGAGGAGATGACAAGTGAGGGCACGGCCAATGCCTCTGCTGGAAGGGCAGATGAATATCCAAGGCGTCGAAGGCATCTCTGCAGGTGCGTGCGGACGAGCAATTGATTTGTTTGAAATTCACACAAGGAATTCATGTGCATTTCCACTAGGAGATGCTGTATTGCAATGATTCAGGTGGCCTGATGACGCCTATGATTTTGCCCACGGGTATTTCAACCAATGGACGCCTCACTGCCGTTTCGTCAAAACCGCCGAGATGGGTGATTTAGTGCACATGTACCTAAACTTAAAAAAACATTTGCACCATGGCGATTTCAGCAAAATAAAATTAATACTAAGCACTATGTCATATAATAAAGTAACCAAGATAGGTCGAGACCTTGTACGGGTATATGTAGGTAAATACGACCATGGCTGGTATATCCATCCCAAAACATGTTCGCACTTATTCTTCAAAATCAAATACAGCATATAGCTACGTGAAAATCTCCAAAACGCCTGAAAAGAGATATCACCCATTTCATTCGCTAACCATTTTCAGAACAAAGGAAAAAAAAAGAGAATGAAAAAAAGAAAGGTATAAAGAAAGGCATGCTTCTCCCCTACACAGTGTTGTGACGCCAGTCATCTGCCGTCCTCTCAGCAATCTGCTGCTGTCTCCGTCTGGCTTCACCGGCCAGTTCTCGCATCAGAGGCTCAATGATCCCTAGACCATTGGCATCCTCGCCTCTGCTCATCGTGTCGCTCCATTCACTGTCGTCAGATGCAAGTGTGCTTCCAATCAGTCCCGCTACAATCCGGCCTCGAGACAGGCTGGCTCTTCTTGTTGGAGCCTTTGTCCGCTTGGTGCTGCGAGCTTTACGATCTGCGCTCGCTGCACTGACCTCGTCATCAGAAGCCCAGCCTCGTCCCTCTGCATCCGCGTCCCTGTTGGTGGGACGGCTCGGTGGGTGAATCGTCTTGATATTGCGGCTCATATCATCGAGCACAGGCACCAGGGCGCGCAGCCAAACGTCGCCGTTGCGCTCTAGCCGACGAATGCGGCGCTCCACGTCTCGGAGGCGATTCTCGTGATATGAGTCGTAGAGTCGCAGGATTTGCTTGTCCATCATGTTACGCTTATGTTCCAAGTACAATTCGCTGTCCATGTCGCGGGAAAGTCGCATTTGGCTTGGTGATGGGGGCGCTTTGGGGCTCTTCTCGTCAGGCAACCCCGGTGAGGGCTGAAGGTCGACAACAACGACAATGGGGCACAGGGTGTTGTTGGATGATGTCTGGGGGCGTTCCGCCTCGTCTTGTGCGGCCGCGTCGTTTTGGGGCTGGTTCTGGCTATCCTCAGACTGTCGCCGTTGCTGTTCCTTTAGCAGCTTCGCATTCCGCACTGCCTCCATGTCCCTCCTCTTCTTGTCCCGAACCTTCTCGCGGCGGCTCTGTATCGACCCTGCTGTTGATGGGCGGGAAGGCATCTCGTTGCTGACAGCTAGCATTGATTGAGCAGATACTGCTCTGCGAACGCCACGCTTGCTGCTCCCAGTAGACCCATCCGTAAGTTCTTCGGTGATTGGAGAGGGGAAACCCACGCCCAGCTTATACTGCTGCTGCTTAGGCCTGGGTTCAATTTTCCCTGGGGGCTTGGGAAGGGGTTTTTTACTGTATCCATCCCTAACATTCTCTCCATCCTTGGCTAAACTCATCAGACCGTCAATAGACGCCGAGTGTGCGGGATGGCGATGCTTCTGGCTGGCAGTAACGACCATGCTTGTTGCTTTTACTGATCGCTGCTGATTGTTTGGCCTTCTAGCAGTCGCCAGAGACCCGTTTGCAGCTCCTGCTCCCAAGGTAGTCATTCCCAGCTCATTCGGATGCGGAATATCCGTACGTTTTGGAAATATGCTAAAGTAGCTTGGTTGTTTGCCTTTGCCCTTGGTGGGAGTCCCCGTAGATCCGTCTGCAGACAGTCTGTTGGACTTGTGACTAGTACTATCAGCGACGCCCGGCGTATGGCTACTCTTCTCCTCCAAGCTTGATGACGAGATGGACTGCTGGGACAAAACGCTGGAGCGCTGCGGAGAAAGACTTTTGGGAGAGCTTTTGGGCGAGCTGTCCAGCTCAACCGCCGCAGCAGGGTAAACAGTGACGGTACCATCCCCCCCGGAGTATGTCTGCACTGAAAAGTTTCGTGGGAGTGTCGCATACTCGTTTCTTATCCCCCCCAACTTCGCACTGTTGTTCGCGTCGACGGGTTCTTGTGCTGTTGAGTCGGTTGCAAAGGGCATGGCATCGAGAGGAATGGAGATGGCAATGTGCCTGTGTCCACCAATTGTGACGCCTGATACAGCCGAGTCTGGAAGCTGGATATTCAAGGGTGGCCTTGGAACGGATTTGCTTCTTCTCTTGGCCATGAATTTTGACCATTTCGACTCGCGATCCTTGTCGTCCTCGTAGGTAAAGGGAACGGACATGAAGTTGCTCGATGGGGGCTCATGATTCTTCAAGAATTCTGCCAAACTCGTGGTGTCGTCTTTGCTATGATGCTTGATTCGGTTGCGAGGCTGGTCGTCCTCGAGATCGTCATCGCCACCCCCGTGGATCTTGCTGATAAAGGAGCTTCTGAGGTTCTTCGGCGCCATAGTTGGGTCAACCGTGGAAGCTCTCTTGTCCTTTTTGCGATCCAACAACTCGATGCCGGTACTGTACCGACGGAAAATGACAGGATTCGAAGCGAGCGGTGATGGAGGAGGCTTTTGGTCCCCCACCCAGGGTGTGAGAAATCTTGAACCAACAGTCGCCGCCATTGCTTCGCTTCTTCTCAGATAGACCGGGCTAGCGGGCAAAATATCAACAGCCAACAACAAGAGAGTAGACACACAGAGGCGCCAATGAAAGTGGCAACGCCCTTGCGTACTCGAATCCCGCCACTCACTCCCCGGGTCCCTCCCTGTCTAGGAGTGTGATGGAACTCCTGATGGATAATCTTATGGCTATCAGGTTTCCCAGCCTAGGCGTGTAAATAGAGTGCATACAGAGCACATGCAATAGTAACAGTATTAGGGCCGAACTGTCACCTGTGTGGGCTCTCCCGCCCTCGATAGGGCAAATGTATGTCTCAGTCAGCTGCTGGGGGGGCGCTTGAGCGTACTCCGTATAGTGGGAGGCAAGATAGAGGGCCAAGAAGATGTGATGGGCACGACCAAAGGAGGTCAAACGCAGTGGAAAAAGAAAAGTGAATCAGAGGCGCGAGCAAATGAGCGGCCTAGCTATGTCTAGTACCTAGCGGATCTGATACGTCCTGTACATGTATAGTGCACAGTAAAAAGGAAAACCTCAATAAGCAGAGAGGTTGGTTCACATGGGAACCAAGGGGGAGGATGACGAAGAAGAAAAAAAGCGATACACGGGGTGGTAAGTCCGAGCACAAGAAGAAAAAGAAAAGAAAGAAAAAAAAGGCTAGAGAAAGAAAAATGGAGGGAGGGGTGAGAAGGCGTTGGCCCGCAGGTCGCCAGAGCGGAAGAGATGGAGATGAAGATAATGAAGAACGAAGCCCTGAAGATCACTTTTTACCACTATGTGCCGTTGACGCCAATGTCTTTGACATGGGTCCTCTCCTTAAATATCGGGTCACTTTTTGATGAAAGGGCCCTTAAGCTTCCAAGCATCCTGGCAGTTGACCGGCGCGCCAGCCCCAGACCCCCGGCTGATGGGCACGCAAGGAACCGAGCTATCAAGGGCGAATTCAATGCACCTCCAATGGGATGGCGGGTATCTCCAGAGCCAATTTAGCTCGCAGAGTGGTCCCGTCTCTTGGTGGCGCACTCCGCGATTGTAGCCCATTGGCCATGTCGGTCTTGAGAGCTCCAGACTAGTGAACGGTAATACTTGTATGGCCAGGAAGTGCTGCCCTTTGTGGTTTTATTCGGCACGATGCCAGCAACAGGTTGCAGTGGATGGCTGTATACGGAGTAGCCTCCGTAGAATGGTCACATCTCTCTTCTTTTGCTCCTGAACCGGCTCCATCATTGCTGTCCCCGGCCTGGTTGAACAAGGCCGTGCATTGACCGTTGACTCTTTAGACTGATTATATCATTCCAAAGAGGCTTCCCGTCCCGGTCAGGCGGGAGCATTTGTCAACCAGGAGCAATTGCCAACCTTGCCTTCACACGTGTGCTCGTGTATGCCCGTCATCTACCGCTCTCCCGACCTGAGGCTCAGAGAACGAGCCGAGATGAACCAAGCGCGCGGTGGATGACAATGACGGGTGCGCTGCAAGGGTCAGGGCTCCAGTTTGGCTGATTGCCGTGGGGTCATTTATTTTTCGACAAGGATTCGTAATTGTTCGACAGCACCGTCTTGATGCTCTTTGCTTCGTACTGTGCTCCGCCCTCCGTACTGTAGGGAGCAGTCATGATGGCGTTCTAAGCACACGCTTCTAGTCAGTTTTGCGCATGCCCGGCCACCGTGGCAAGCTGAACATGCATTGCTTACCAGTTGATACTCTGTACGGAGTAGTTATACGGCATCATTGGCTTGGCGGCCTACTGCATCCTGCGAGGTTATCCAGCCGCAAGCGACAGACAAAACTAGCACTACTCCGCAGTGGTACGGTAGGCAGTCTGCCGATACCCATGGGTACGCAAGGGGCAGAGGAGCTGCAGGCGAAATTATCCACCCCGGGTACGAAGTGGCTCCTCCATCTCTTTTGGGGCACCTCGAAATGTCCGCTCGGCTCTGCCTCTGCCCTTCCCTGTCATGTTCCCTGTTCTCTTAATAGCGGGAGGGGACGAGAAGGGACTCGCTTCACAAGCGACCGTTGAACTGACACGGGGCAGAGAGTACGGAGTAGGAGATACCTTGTCATCTTCCGTGAGGATAAAGACGAAAACGTCCAATAATAATACGCAAGAGGTACGGGAGTAGGAAGAGCGGAGAAGGAAAGAGAGTTTGGGGCCGTCGATAAGTGGCCTTGGGCAGATGTGGCTAGCACTCGGCGACGAAAAGAAAGAGCATCCTCTAACCAGCGCCTCCCGCTGATCTGGCGCCCTTTTCCCCTCTCTTGGCTGCTATGGTAAGAGCCCATAATTCAAGCAGAGCGCGACTCCCTCTGCAAACTTGTTTCAGCCTCAGGAATCAAGACCGTGCCGTCATAGAACTGAGAGTCATGCAAGAGCCTGCAACCCAATGCTAGTCCTACAAGTTTGTCTCATCGTTTACGGGCCTGTCTCTTTATTAACACATCCACTGGGAGACGGGTGGCTTACTCGCGCGATACACAATGAGGAATCAGAAGCACCATCTGCCGAGACTGTCCTATTTACAAGACAAGGCGAGAACGACTACGTGATGCTCCCGACTAAGGTGAGCCTGACATGATATCAGAGCAAAAGGAAAGAAAGGCCTTGGCACTAAAATTGTCAAAGATCAACAGCAGTTTGATCAAATCATTTCGTATCTGCTTTGACGCAGGAACCGGCTGTAGTACAAAGCGCCGGCTCCGCAAATCCCATCTCCCGTTTAACCTGCTGCTCCCCATGGGCTTCTCCACTGACGCTCGGCAATCGAATTTGCTTTTCCTGTACCCTCTCGGCGACCCTAAGAAATCCTGGACTGACACTAAATCATCTAGCTGCCAGACTGATTGCCCGGCTGGTGACCTACGGCAAATCAAGTCCCACTGGTGAGCCACTTTCTTTAGAGAGAGAGAGAAACAGAGAGAGAGAGAGAGCAGCCTAAAAGAGCATTAGCTTATGGGACCTTCTTGTGGGTTCGTATCAAGCTCATCTCGAGACGCTAATGGTCATCTCTGCAGCGACCATTGGTCTCCAGAGTTGGAGATTGTCAGTTTGCTTCTCTAGTACCATTGACCTAACTGATTAAGCATTACTTCAGCGGACAAAGTACACGGCATCTCCCTCGATACAGTTTATTTCCAGGAGCCCGCTGGTGGCAACAGCCGACGAACCCGTGGGTCAAATGTGTGTTCACAGTCGCGAGCGGCTTCACCGTTCTTGAAACACATCTATTTGTAATTGCCATTCTACAGTGACTGCGTGAAGGGCCATGAATGCTGACAAATATTGAACCTCACAACCTGCTACTCCTAGTATTTGGAAATTATAGTGCCGAGTACAAAGTGTCTAGGAACACTTGCTCCCAGATCTCAACACTTGTTACCAACTACGTGTGTGCCGACCGTCTTGGTGGCACATGACTCAAATACACTCCAATTTGCAATTTGAAGGCGGATATAGCCGGAACAGCCCCTTGGAGGTGGTTTGCATCGTGTCCTACTTCACGTCGTCGCCAAGTTTGACAAATATGACATGATATCAGAGCAAAGGGGAAGAAAGGCCTTGGCACTAAAATTGTCAGAGATCAACGGCAGTTCAATCAAATTATTTCATATCTACTTGGACGCCATAAAATGGAAATCCCTGGCCCTCAGGAGGCCAGCTACATGCCATGTAGTTCGCCTGAAACCCAGTGGTAAATCGACTATCTACCCATTAACGAATTCAAGGCCTAATGATATATCCTCTATACGCTCCTCCCAAGTGCAAAAAAAAGGTATGTGCGAGAAAGAAGAGGAGTGAGAGCAAGATATGCTAATCACCTTCTTTTTGGTAAAAATGGGTTTGGCTTCTTCTTCTTTCGCGGGCCCTGCGGTATCTGAGGATTGGCCTGCGTAAACACGGTTGTCAATAAGGAGCCACACTGATGAGGCTCTTTGCCTCGACTAATACTCACCTGATTGCCATCAGCTGCTGCGGGACCGGTCGGGGGTAGTGGCCTCGGAGGTGGTAGCCTTGTCACCACTGGAGGCGGGTTCATGAAGGGAGGTCTCTCTGGCGGCACCATCCCAAGCAAGGACATCGCAGAAGGGTCAGTTGGCGGCCTGATGGGCCTGGGGGTCCTCTGACCAAACTTGCCCATGAGGCTGCTCGGGCGCGAATTGTCACTTGCAATCTATCCCTGTGTGTTAGCACACTCCTTGGCCACATGCATACAATATGCACATCCACTCACCTTTTTCGTGACGGTTTGATTCGACTCAGGAGAGTCAAGCGGTCGCTTCCTCGCCTCCATACCGGCTGACGTGTGAATGACTGGCGGTCCGTTTGAGCGCGGGACGATGGCGTCCGGACCAGCCGATGTTACTAGGCCTGGAATTCCATTATCGTTGGCGCTGGTGGGTGTATCCATAGGCGCATTACGGGGCGCATCCCTCATGACAACATCCATCTGCTGCGAAGGTCCTCGCGGGGGGTCCGCCGGGCTCGGAGCAACAGAGCTTCGACCAGATGATGATGATGCATATGCATCTGGCTTCGCTTTTTCTAGTGGGCCTCTAAACATGGAAAGTACATCACCCTTTGTATATCGGTCTCGCGCTTGCGCATCCTCAATCAGTTTGCGCCAAAACTCTCCCTGGACGAGAGCTCGCGAGTCGCCCAGAATCCACAGCGACGACTTGGCTCGCGTCAAACCGACGTTCATACGGCGAATATCCGTCATGAAACCAATGCCGCCCGTGGAACTAGCTCGGACGCAAGAGAAGATGATGATTTCGCATTCTCGTCCCTGAAAAGCATCGGTTGTATTAAACTCAATAATGTCGGTGATGCTTTCGCCGTAACGGGCCTGGAACCGAGATCGCAACTCGTACAGTTGCGCCTTGTAAGGAGTGATGATGCCAATTTTTCTCGTCAAGTCACACCCGCGGTAGTCCCTGCTGAATCTTTCGTACATTTGCAACGCCACCTCAAGCTCCTTGGTGTTGACGAGCGACTGGCCCTTTCGACCCCTTTCTTGCACACCTTCTACATCGAAAAATCTGTAGGGAGCGAACAGGACGTCTTTATGCCATGGCGCCCGACGAAGCTGCAGCATATCTTGGCCATCCTGAAGCTGGGATTCATAGAATTCTCTGCTGGGGAAGCAGCTAATCTCAGGGTGCATTCGGTACTGCATGTCAAGCAGGTGAATCAATTTCGGATGGTTTTGTTGCATTCGCACAAACAAACTCTGATCGTAGCCAAACCGCGCCGCAGATTGCGACAAAACAGTGGGAGGCAATTGCTTGGGGTCGCCAACCAGAATGCATTTGCAGCATCCATACTTCAAGGGAATCAAGGCGCTCAGCTCCACACACTGCGCCGCCTCGTCGATAATGACCGTCTCAAACTCGACGTCCAAGTTGCGGAACATCTCGTGTCCACTTCCGCTGAGAGTCGCGCAGAGAACATGGGCAGAATTGAGAATCTCCTGTTGGATCTGTCGGCGACGCAGCTCCATCTCACGAGCAATCGAATTGCCGCTGTCCTTGTTGGCGTCGATCTGTTTGCCAATCTGCATTTGCTTCCGTTTCAGCTCATCAAACTGTCTCGACAAGGAGTTGTGCAATGCTCGATCGTCGTTGTTACGAGACTCCTCCAGTCGTGGCCTGAGCTGCGCCAGCTGTTCTTTCACTTCAGCGGCTTCTTCGTGAAGTTTGTCCCTGTCCGCCCTCGCCTTGTCCTTGGTTGTGTCGCCCTCAAGACGAGCCTTGACCAGCTCGTCAAGGGTAACGTCCTTGACCGCGGCATTGATAGCCTCGCTTCTTCCCAGGCGAAGGACGTTGATGTTTCGGCTTTTCCCACTTGCCGTTTTGATGCCACTCTTCAATCGGAGCACCAATTCGTCCACGGCGGCGTTACTCGGGGCGCAAACAAGGAGCTTCTTGGTCCGAGTCTGGTTGCTTCCAGAGACACCGTTTGGCCTCATGGGGACACCAAGAGGAACTCCTGTCGCTGTGAGAGGAACTTGCGCAAGTTGTTCCGACAACAAGGCGCCAACCATCGCTACAATGGTCTTTGTCTTTCCCGTACCGGGTGGACTATACGTAAAAGCAAGAAAATGTTAGTCGAGGCTAAGAAAGGACAGAGGAAGAAAAGAAGGAGGGGGGGGAAGGCCAATAGCGCAAAGTTTGGTCATGCCCTTACCCTTGGATCAAGGTGAAGCCATCATTATCTTGTGCGCCAAGTACGGCAAGGGCTTGTCCTCGGTTTAGAGCCCAATTCCCCATGTAGTTGGACACGCGCTCTTCTCCGTAGTGCAAGATGGGCGATGGTTCTGCCTTTAAAATCTCGTCCATGAGATCATAATACTGCAGACTCTCCAGGGCGGCATACTCTCTCTCTATGGTCGCCATGTTGGTGATTTTTACACCGTATACGGTGGCGCCCGGGGTCAGAGTGGGCGAGAGAGGATTATTACGAGAAGCTACGCGATACGTCACCTCAATGGTGTCTCTTTTATAGGTGATACGATGGACTCGGGCCAGACAATGCTTGGCGGATTCACCCACCAAGGGATTCTCGGCCTCGGATACAAGAAGAATGTCGCCCTCAAAGACTCCACGGTCCCGGTTTTGGGCTACGGGCATTGTAAACGTCACTTCCAGATAGCTGTCGACGCTCGCGCGGCTGGCAATCTTCATGCCGAATGACTGGGCGGTTATTTCATCTTTGGACGTGACAAAGGAGCGCCAGGCCTCGGATGCAAGCAGCGGGAAGAACGTTTCCTGATACGATCGCGGGTCGACGTATTTCGTGGCAACCTCGGATGCTTTCGGGCCATTGGGAGGATCGTTGCCGCCGTGAAATATGTCCCACGCAAGGATAGTATTGTGAAGCCGGTCCATTGGCGGAATGAGCCGAGCCCTCATCTCCTTGACAGAGCGCTGCTGCCTGACCTTTTTGACTGGTTGGCGAACCTTGTCTCGCAGGGCCTGCAGGCGCCGCTTTTCGGCGTCGGTCAGGGATTTTTGGCCCCCGGTACTCAAGGCGGCAAGCTGATTATCGGCATCCGAGTCGTCACTATCAGCCTCGGACTCTTCATCAGAACTGTTGACCATGATCTCACTCCTTGAGTGATCCTTGCCCGTGAGACCAAGTCCCTGCAGGCCAGAGCCTTCGCCCTGGACAAACTCCCCCCGAAGCTGCCTGGCTCGCGCAATGGCCTCTGCATCTCTTTTGGCCTTTTCAAGCTTCTCTCTCTGTCTGCTTTCCTTGAGTGCTGTGATTGCCTTTTGATCAGGCACCTTGGCGGCCTTGGCTCTGGCCTGCCGAGCCTCGATTTGTTTAAGGAGTGGGTTCTCAAGTGATACGCTGAGATCCAGCACATCGTCTCGGTTGGGCCGGCCAAGTTTGGATGCAGTACTAGAGCTGGCAGCAGATGATGGTGCTGAGGCGCCCGCAGGTGCAGACTTGGACCAAGCGTCTAGTTTGCTCTGTTTCTTATACCTGTCCTTGGGCGTCTGCTCCTGGCGTTGCTGGGCGGTCATCCCTTGCTGGTAGATCTGCACCTCTTCATCGGTTTGGCCCAATGCCTGGAGGAGCTCTGCGCGTTGCTGGTCAGTCAAGTTTGTGGATCGCAGGTACTTTCCTGGAGTGGCTGTGGGCAGACAAGCGTCTGTAATGAACTTGCGAGAGGCCGCATTGATCTCGAGGGTGTTTTCTCGGAGTCGTTTCAAGATTTTGCAAAGGACTCGAACCGTAACGTCGACAAGCCAGCGATCTTTGAGTCGGATCATGTTTTCCATTCCACGGAAGTTGTCCTTTGCTGGGGCCAGGATCCTGACCATCATGTCCTTCTCGCTCCGACCGAGCGCCGTCGCCGAAGCGAGCAAGCCGTCCTCGGCAATGAGGGCTTCGGCGAGCTCCATGATTTCTCGACAGAATTCCGTCATGATGCTGTTCGGGATGTAAAAAGACCATGCTTCGATGTTGAGACAAGCCTTGGAGACGAAGCGCCACTGTTCATTCCACCATCGCAAGACAGTGGCAGCGGACTTGGAGTCCAGAGTTTTGACTCGAAGCACTCCCGAAGACGGATCTGCAAGGCCCCTTAAAACATCTCTGCTCATATTAAGAAGGGGTTTGATGGGGCCCCAGGGAAAGGGAGGTTGAAGGACGCGCTCCAAAGTCCAAACAATGGAGGCAAGCGTCTGGTCGGGATGGTGCTGGGTCATCTGCTCCAGCGCGCCGCTTCGGGAGAGCTCCCCGGTCCAGCTCTTCAAAACCTCCGCCGAAGCTTCTGCAAGATCCGAGTTCTCATGCAAAGATAAAGCAGTGGTGACTTGAAACGGCAGGCGGTCGGCATACAAGTCATTCAATTCGGTAACGTCGAGCTCAGAAATGCGGCCGAGTATCCTGGCTAGCACGTCCGCTGTATCGCCGAGCGCCTTGTTAAATGTCTTGCTGGATTCTTCCAGCTTGTTGTCGTTCTTTCGGGACCTGATTGGCTCTACTGCTACGAGCGGCACCAACGACGCAAAGATATCCTTTGCAACAGCGACTCCGTCGGATGACGAATCAAACATTTCCAGCACACCTTCCCAAAAGGCTTTTGAATCTCGTATGATGGCCGTCTGCAGCTGCTTGTTGGCATGGATAGCCTGGTATTCTTCAGAGAGAAGTTTCATTTCCAGCTTCATGGCAGCGCCCATGACTTCTTTGGCAGCGTCGGCAACCTTGAAGGTAGTCCAGCCTTCGGTCTCTCCATGCCGCCTAAGAAAAGGAGGCTTCATTCTTGATAGGATGAGGCCGAGGTGCTTGACGACAAGACTCGATGCAGCACTGGCGTAGAGGTGAGTGCTTCCCGACGCAATGAGCGTCTCCGGGTCAAGAAACGATTTCATGGTAAAAGTCAGAGCATCAAAGCCAGCGCGGACACATGCGGCCTGACCAGGCTCGCCGATGCTAGAATCCTTTGCCAAGGTCTTGAATAGAGTGTGCATCAGGACTTCGCAAGCATCGTATCTGCGATCGCGGCCGAGGGACTGAAGCCAGGGCTGGATCCATGAGGTAGGAAATGGCGTGAATTGAGCTCCGGAATCTATACCAGACCAACAATCCTCCAGAGACTGTCGCAGGAGGGTCTTGTAGACGGGGCTGCCAAAGAGCAGATCGGCAATGACATTGGGGCGAGCGTCGCCAACAACATCCCAAAAGGCCTTTGGTGATTTCTTCAACAAGCTGCTAAGAACTCTGATTGTGACGACGAGCACGCCTTCGGATCGGCAGAATTGGATGTGTCGAAACAGCAGGTCGTAGATGTTGAAGCTCCCAGATGGAACTTCGAGGCTGCGGAGGCGACTCAGAATGACCTCGTCGTTGAGTGTCCTAAGGATGGCCTCGAAGCCTTCCCAGAAGCGCTCAATCTCGAGGTAAATCTCGGGGGTGGCCTGAGAGAGGTCCTTTTTACTGATGTCGTCGAGGGCGCGGACGAGGCCATCATGGACGGCCCAATCAAATTGTTCTTCCGTCATGCCACCGCTATCAATGTTCTTCCAGTTTTCGGTTGCCCACTTACGGCGATCCTCGTTCTTCTGGTCGAACAGGAAAAGGGTCATCCCTGGCAGCGGATCTTTAGTTCCGAGCTTCAGGTAGCTCTTCCCCTGCAAGCGCATGAAGACATATTGGAACACGGCTCGATGCTCTGCGTCGGACAGATAATACATACAGCACAAGGCCTCGTAGACGGCGATGTGAACCTCGGTGAGGTGCTCACCAAATTGCGACTTTTTGAAAACTACGCCAGATGCCTCAATCTTCTCGATGAACTGCTTCGCCCAGGTTACATTATAGTTGATTCGGTTGACGTCGAGGACGACGAGTAGTTCTCGGATCTGTGCGACGGCATCCTCGTTCCACCGCCTGGATCAGAAGTCAGCAGCTATAGGCACATGAGGAATATGGGTTTGTATTACTCCGAGAACATCTCGACATGCTGCTTTCGCTTCATGTGCCAGTTGAGAACGCATTCTGGGCAGTACTTCAGGCAGTTCTCAAGCCGCCCCGTGAAATCCTCCAGCCATTTACCTGCTTCTTGCTTATCGAAGCCAAAGATTAGGCTGTTCCAGTACGTCACCTCTATTCGTTCTTTGCCCTCCTCTATGCGCCTCTTTTTTTCATCAGGCGTAATCTTGGAGTCGGGATCACTAGGGTTCTTGTAGTTCTCCTCGTCTTCGTCGCTGATCCGGGGACAGAGGAGGTGAACCTCTGCAGGTATCTTCTGGAGCTTTTCGTACCATTTGCCGAGCACCTCGTTGATATCAGCCATTATGTCGGACTAGCCTGCTTGGCAGAGGCCCATCGCTAGAAGTCGCATCAAACAAGGGTAAAAGAAAACGCTGCTCGAGTATGCCTTGTGCTTCGTTCTGCAAGGAGCAAAAAGTCGGGAGGTCGGATAAGCGCCGTTCGCAGCAGAGAAGAAGAAGAGGTGGATTGTAGAACAAGGAAGAAAAGGAAAGAACGCGACACGTATGGAAAAGGAAGACGAGAAGACGCAGCGGAAAGAAGGGAAGATAGAGAGAAGTCGAGAAAAAAAGATGAAAAGAATCGCGAGCAAGGACAAAGAAACTGTGGAGTCAATTGGAAAAAAGGGTACAACCGCGGGTGGTACTTGCACCCCTCGCGCACACGCCCCAGTGACGACAGAAGGTGGTTCAGGTACCTTGACGCGGGTTCTCATTGCCTCTGCAGTACATTGGCAGCCGCGATGGAAATTACGGCAGGCTTGCACTACAATGCTGTAAGGAGGTGCTTGTGATCTTCAATGCAGAGGCTACAAAACTGAAGGTGGAGGGCAGTATATTGCAGAAATAAAGCACGCAAGATGCAACAATTCTTGAGCCTGTTGCTCTCAGCCACCTGGTAGTGCCTGCAACTTCAGTGCCTTAGTGGTGACAGGTACCTTCTAACGCGTGAACTTTGCTGCAGTGATCCGCGTTTAGAGGCTTGCCAGGGTTCAAAAATGGTGAAAAGGCCTGTGCGCTGGGCGTCGAAAAAGTCAAAAAAATCGGTTAGTGGGGGAATGTACCGCCGAAACGTCATAGAGATACCAAGGTAATTGGAGATTTTCTGCAGACAAAGTATCCATGCTGCTCAAGAAGAGGCAAATGGGAGACTGGATTTGTTTGTCTTGTTCTTTCAATTCTTCTTTTTCCCTCTTTGATGCTTACCATGTAGCAACAGTTTGTCAGCCACAATGTGCGCGCTCTCTACCTCCTACCTCCTTCCCAGCTATAATATGAGGTGGTGCATACAGAGTACATGTACTACTACCTAGGTACCTTAGGCAGGTACTACTACCTGTCGTTCAATGCTTCCTTGCTTGATGCGCACAATGTATCTTAGAATGTGCAGTACCAGCTAGTGACCTGCTGATCGCGGTTACACGCAGACCATCTGCCCATATTAGCCGCATAAGCCAAGGTATGGGACATGTACCTATCAACACACATACCACCCACTTTGGCATCATGCGAGCGGCTACCCTACATGCATGTATTTGGTGACTTGATACCTACCTAGTACCTACCTACCTACTACCTAGGTAGTAGGCGCGTGAAGGGGGGGGGGGGTTCTAGCATAAGGTAGGTTCTAAAAGGGGATTTAATATATTACGCTCTAATGCCTTAAATAATGCCTTAAATTTTGTATGTGCTGTCAACCTAGAGAAATATGTCAGATTGCGACCGCTGTCGGGGCATTTCAGTGCAGGGAAAAAAAACTGCCTACGCCCTTCAGCTCGGTCAGCGTGGGTAGCCAGCCAAAAATGCCTTCCAACTACCTAGGCAGGTAGTAACCTATTATTTTATTCCAAATAGCGGATCAATTGGAAGGCACAGATAAATTGGAAGGAGAATTCTTTACATCTAAACACTGCGGCATTTACAATTACGGCAAGAACTTTGAGAGATGTTACGATAACGTGACTGGCTAGGCCGCCGTGGCTTAGGGCGTTATAGCGCTGTGACCGCTATAGCCCGCTATAGCTTAGCGCATACAGCACTAAATTATACCAATCCTGACCTGTGTCCGCGGCCAGATCGCTATCACGGCCGTAACCGCTATTGCTAAGCTACAGCTAGTCTAGGCTATGGCTTTTCCTAGACCAATGCCTTGGCGATAGCTATTATAGCCATGGAGTGCTGTGTAGCCTTTGTTATAATCTTACATTATGGGAAAATCTATTGGTAACCCTGTCCGGAAACCTCCATCACACGCTTAGGTAGTTCATCGTGTTGATGAATGCAGCGTAGTACAAAAAGATACTCGTTGGCGGTTTCCGATGCATTGGCAGGAAGATTATTGGTCCGCAATAATGTGTGCCTGAGGCTTGGTAGGCCCTCTGTAGACTGCCAGCCGCCAGCCCTCGATGCCAGCACCCCTTCTCTTCTTTTCCACCCTCTGGAGCTTCTTCTTCTTCTTCTTCCATCTGCTAATGAGAGGCATTTCCATCAAAAGTTGTTTAAAATGGCATCTGATATGATTATCGACTCTGTGGAGGATGAGGAAGTATACTTCTTGACATCATCATCCCCCGTTTCTGAGAACCGCCGGTTCAGAAGCCAATCTTCATCTACGATTGGCCTAACTACCTCTGATGAGGAGGAAGACGATCTTGAAGAGCTAGGAGATGTGTTTGAGGGAGAAATAATTGACCTTACCGGGCGCGTTCTAGAAATCGACACGCGCCGTCTTCTTCGGGAAGGCGAAGTGTCCATAGAGACGTATCAGAACCCTTCAACCGGAGCTACATTCTCTCGAGGAGACTTTATACAGGTCCATGGCGTCCACCTTGGAGCCTATGAAATCGACTTTGTTCAAATTCAGGTTATTGCCCGAGATCGTCACTGGGGAGACTGCAAGGTCCGTGGCATTCCTTTTGTGCGGACCAGGAGGCTTCAAGGACAGTTGCCAAAGAAGACGAATGAGGTGTGCATGGTGCTCCACATTCAGAGGCGAGATGATGGAGAAGAGCTGCCCGAGGTCCTTGTTGATGTTCTACCAACCTCGATTGCCAAGAAAAGAACTCTTATCGTTACCAACGCAACCTATCCAGAGCATAGTTGCAATATTAGAGAATTTAGTGAGCATGCCAGAGGCGAAGTCACACAACAACGTTTGGCCGAGCTTCATGGAGAGCTTGTGTGCCGCTGGAAGTTTATCATATACTTCACCATGCGACGTCAAAGCCGGGAGACGGAGCCAGTGGAAGAGGTCCTGGAGCGCATTCAGTCAGATGAGGTACCATTGGAACAGTATCACGTGTCTGATGAGTTTCTTTGCAACCAGTGGCGTGGTGGACGAATAAAGGGAGGATCGTGGCTAGCAAGGGAACCAAGAATCGTGGTCGACCTTGAAGAGCAAGCTCTCCCTGGAGACACATCTGGCCGCCAAAAGACAAGGCCTTTTGGGCAAAAGTACACCTTGTTCGACTCCTTCTCCGGGGCGGGAGGCGTATCTCGTGGAGCACAAAACTCTGGATTCAAAGTTCTATTTGCCGTGGACAAGTCCTCCGATGTCTAGGAAACGTACCGGGTTAACTTTGGCGAAACTGAGCTTTTTAGAATGTCCATTAGCCGCTTTATCCAAGCTACGAAAGACCGGCATATGAGGATTGATGTCTTGCATCTATCGCCTCCCTGTCAGTTCTTTTCGCCAGCACATACGCAAGATTCAATCCATGATGATGCCAACATTTTCGCCCTCTTTGGATGTAACCAACTGATCCAAAAACTGCGGCCACGCATCATCACCCTTGAGCAAACCTTTGGAATTCGGTTTGAACGTCACCGCCAGTATTTGAGAGCCTTGGTGGGAGACTTCACCCAATTCGGATACTCTGTCAGGTGGAAGGTGGTCCGGCTCTGCACTTGGGGTTCCGCTCAAGATCGGAAGCGCCTAATCATTCTCGCAGCTGGCCCAGGAGAGATGCTGCCTCCTTTTCCCCAGCCCACACACTCTAAGAATGGAGTTGGTGGCTTGAAGCCATTTACGACGATTCGCAACGCAATTAGCTCCGTCCGGGTTGGCGATGACCGGCATGACCTCAGCTTCGTTAAACGTTTTGACCCTCCTCGGGCGCCACTGGATCCAAACAGCCTGGTGGGCACGATAACAGCCGGGGGCAGGGACGTGTATTATCCAGACGGAACAAGAGAATTAACCCTCCGAGAATGTGCCAGCCTTCAAGGATTCCCAACATCCCACAAGTTTGTTGGCAGAACGACCAGCGTAAGGAGGCAGATTGGCAATGCGTTTCCTCCCAATACTGTTGAGGTTCTGTATCGGCACATTGAAGATTGGCTTTTGGAACAGGATGGAATGACACGATACCAGATGATGAGCTACCAGCATCGCGGCTACACCAGCACACCCCCTTCCTGTAGTTCACCCCTGTTTGTATCGACTCCCGAGCCGGACGATGCTATGGAGATTGATAGTCCACAAGAGCAACCCCAGGAGCTTCTCTACCGACCTATCCCCGTTATAGATCTCACATGAGCTGGAGATGGCATTCCAATTCGGAGGCTTATTTATGTTTCGGAGAAATATTGCCAGGCTTGAATGGCAAACCATGAATCAACTATTCCCCTCCGCTGTTCATGCAGTTCAGTGTTTATCGGAATAGCTTTGATGATATTTCCTTTATTTTACAGTAGTTGAACCATTATTAAAGGCCAAAAGGGATTACTTACTTATTGACAGCAGAGGCAAAGAGAGTGTTGGAAGAGGAGCTTCGAAGCCCAAATGGAGAGGGAGAAGTGGGAGGGGCAAGGAAGACGGGGAGGGGGGAAGGATGAGCTCTCTCACCAACACACACACACACACACCAAAAACAAAAAACAAAAACAAAAACAAAAAACCCCATCTACGAT
>PXNZ01000355.1:0-82304 GCA_003012085.1 Trichoderma brevicompactum | reverse complement strand
CTCCATGGCAATCTGGATCTTTCCTCCCCCCCATGGGTTTCTGAATCATTGTTCAGCAGCTCCCCAAAATCCGCGGGTGCCTTATTCTCCTCATCAGTATGCCATGCGGCTTTCCATGATCCCCCCCTCCAAGACCCCCAAACAAAGACTTTATTGCTGGTCAATGCGTTCGGCGCCCTTGATTGGGCTTTGCCCCAGGGCGCGTGTGCTCTATCGCAACTCAGAAACATGGGGGAGCAAGGATCCGTAGATTGGACACCGATTAGCCATTGGTGGTTAAGCGCTAAGCAGCCTGACCCCCGTGTAGGCAGCAGAGCAGACAACGTTCATATCTCCATGAGATGTTGGCCATTGAACCAACCCCCAAGGTTTGTTCCCCCACTGAATGGCGGTCAGATATGTATTTGGCCGAGAATGGCTTTTGTGGCGGCCAAGGGGGGGATGATGGGGTTCCTAGATAGATGGATGGGCAAAATCTGGAAAAAGACTACGTTATGCTCCACTGATTGCATAAAAAAAGAGCACCATGAGCGTAATAGTAGTAACCTGCTCACATAGATGAACAGAATAAGTCGTGTACTAGAAGCTCCATCGATCCGAGACCAGCGGCTTACCGAGATTCCGTGTTCCAGGTACGGCGTTTTTCTTTGCCCATCACCTCACAACTCTAATCAATTCCCCTCTCTTAGTCCCCCCGGGATAGACCCCCCACCAGAGTCTAAACGAATGGATCTCCCATGCTAGCGGCCACTGGCGATTCGAGAAGGGGGTCCGGATTGGGGATTTGGCGGCGTTGGGTCGGCTCTGTTTCGCGTTCTGCTGCGCTTGGGCCCTTTTTCCCTTCTGTCATCGCGGCATGCCTGGGTCAGTCACACACATAACATTCGCACACAAAGTCTTATACGTACCTTGTGCTATTATGAAGGAGAGCAAAAGTGTGGGGTAAGCTCGCTGTTCTCCAGGTTTTTTTCTTCTTCCTTTCCCCACGGAGAGGATTTTCGTGGAGAAGGGGGGGAAGAGAAAAGTCTCGGCCGGGCTTGGCTTGGGGAACGAGGCGCCGTCTTGTTCTCTCTCGCTTCGAAAAAAATCAATCTGATGCCGGCTGACCGAGGCTGGATGGTCGTGTGCCTGGACGCAGAACCCGTAGCGAAGCTCCTGAAAGTCCCTATCTCCAGATATTATCGCCCGGAGCTTTTCGTCACTTCTGTTGCCACTGTCTGGCGTGGATCTAAACGAAGGTTGGAGAGATAAGAGGTTTGGGGGGCTGTGGATACAGGGATACGGTTCTTGGTAGCAGTCCAGGGGAGTTACTTTGCACAGAAGAGCATCTCTGGGCATTGCTTGATGTATGTCACCCAATCTTTCCACATCTCCGGGACTGTCTGATGGTGGTCCGGCGATGATTACGGAGTTCCTGCTAGCGGTAAGTACTCACACGGCCTTGTTGTCCGAATCGCTGGGGGCGCGCCCGAACCCAATGTGGAGGGGGTCACTTTGGAGTAGCAGAAGAGAGAAACGGGCAAAAGGTGATGGACAATTGGGGACTAAACCATTTCATCAGCTGAACGGCCCTTGGTGATGACGGACCGTTCCAGGATCTTCTTGCCCGTTTCCCTCTTCTTGCTACCACCCCTGATAGCCGTGCCTACGCATCTGTTTAAAAAACTAACTCTGGCTGTTTGCTATCTAGAGTTACATTATCATAAAAAGCGCCTGCACCCCCTGCTGCCGTGTTTTCCATCTGCCAGGAAGCTCGGACGCCCTTTTTTCCCTTCTAGTTGCTTGCCTGTCAGCCATCAGCTCTACTCCATACCAGAGGTGCATAATACGGACTCTTAGCCTGGAAAAAAAGCTGTTCTTGAGCGCTTCCAGCAGGTCGGTGTGCATTGAGCTATAATTTGTTATATAACCTCCGGCTGCATCCCAACTCGCAACGCCCTTTGCGTCGACCTCCCCCCTTCTCCTCTTTTCCCCTTCTTCTTCTTCTTCTCTCATCGGGGTTATCATATTGAATACTTTCTTCCTTATTCTTTCATCTCTGTTTGTTTTCTATTTCACAGTTTATCAATTGTGAATTTAAAAAAAGGCAAAAGAGAAGAGGAAAAAAAGAAAGTTGCCGTCATCATGGCCGTTCAGGACTCTGATAATGGCGTGTCCAAGGACATGGGCACCAACGACCACCTCGACCAGATCGAGAGCCAAAAAGATGGTATGATGGAGGAGACGGCGCGTGTTGTCGATCATCCTGCCGAGCGCGCTCTGTGCTTCAAGTTTGATATCCGCATTCTGCCTGTTTTGGCCATCATGTGTAAGTCAAGTCTGGTGTTGTCTTCTGAATTGATACCATGGCGCGTGTGCGTCAGGTCTTGATGAAGAATGTTTTCCATCACCATCATCAGTAGCTAACTGCTCTCTTCCTTCTTATAGATCTTTTCAACGCGCTCGACAAGGGCAACTTGGGTAATGCCCAGACCAAGGGCCTCAGCACCGGTACGCATCTCTCTCTCCTATTTCAAACCCCCTCTACATGTCTCGTGATGGTATCAAAGTTGTGGTAAAAAACTAACGCGTAGCTCCATCTATCCAGATCTCAACTTTGCACCCAACCAGTACAACCTCGTCGTTTCCATCTTCTTCGTCCCCTACGTCGTCTTCGCTCCCCCTTTCGCCATGTTGGCCAAGAAGTTTGGAGCCTCTCGCGCCCTGCCTGTCATGATGCTTACCTTTGGCACCATGACTCTCTGCACTGCTGCCACTCAAAACTTCAGCGGCATCTTCGCCGTCCGTTGGTTCTTGGGAATGGCCGAGTCTGCCTTCTTCCCCACCGTCATCTTCTACCTGACCACCTTTTACCGTCGTGGTGAGCTGGCCCGTCGCCTGGCCATCTTCTATGCCGCCTCCAACATCGCCAACGCCTTCTCTGGCCTGCTCGCCTTTGGCGTCTTCCAGATCCAGGACACCAGGATCTTCGTCTGGCGCTACCTCTTCATCATCGAGGGCGGCGTCACTTTCCTCTTCGCCATCTTTGCCTACTTCTACCTCCCTCGCAGCGCCTCCGAGGCCAAGTTCCTCACCGAGGAGGAGCGCTCTCTCGCCTTCCACCGCATCCAGGTCGACTCTTCCTCCGACGTTGCCGAAAAGTTCAACTTCCGCGACGCCCTCAAGATCTTCACCTATCCCTGGGCCTACGGCTTCCTCCTCATCGAAATCTGCCTCGGCGTGCCCATCCAGTCCGTCTCGCTCTTCCTGCCCCAGATCATCCAGCGACTCCAGTACTCCACCGTCAAGACGAACCTCTATACCGTTGCTCCCAACGTCACCGGTGCCGTCATGCTTCTTGTCCTGGCTTTCTGCTCCGATTACACGCGCCTGCGTTTCCCCTTCATCGTCCTCGGCTACGCCTTCACCTTCACGGGCTTCATCATCTATGCCGCCATCGACGACGTTACCACACAGCTGAACGTTGCCTACTTTGCCACCTTTATGATGTGCTGGGGCACCTCGGCCCCCTCCGTCCTCCTCTCCACCTGGTACAACAACAACATTGCCCATGAAGGCCGCCGTATCACGCTCACCTCTGTCGGTGTGCCTCTGGCCAACGTCATGGGTCTCGTCTCCAGCAACATCTTCCGCACGCAGGATGCCCCTCGCTACGAGCCCGCGCTCATCACCACTGCCTGCTTCGGCGCTACTGGTGCCCTCATTACCCTGTGCATGGGTCTGTTCATGATTTGGGACAACAGGAGGCGTGACCGTCGCACCGGTGTCAAAATTGACCCTCGGGATATTCCTACTTCTCGATTGAGGGACGGCCCCAGCTCTCCTGAGTTTAGGTGGTTTTTGTAAATGGGATGTGTTTCACGGTCCTCTTTTTTGTTTTCTGTTGAATCAAGGCCATAGGTTGGCTGTGTCACGAGCTTTGGATGAGTATGAATCTTTTTTTTTTTTTTTTTAAATGCATGAACTGTATATTGGTAGTAGCGTGTTGTCTATGTCCCAGAACAGTAGTGAGTCTGGCTATAATTATGAGATGAATATGAATATATTCCCACATAAACCCCATCTCTTCACGTGTTTTAATCGTAACATCTCTTAATTGTCATCATCTCCCAGCTTAAAGCATTCATTATAATGACCTTTCCAACATGCTAAATCCGCTCTCCGTCTGCGAGAAATCTTCTCCCTGTAGATATAAATCCAAGTCGCCTAGCATGTCGTCACCTTGGCTGATGAGATTAAAATACTGCTCCTGGAATTCCTCCTGCGCAAGATAATGCCCTGGTCCGAGATTCGGGATGGGAATCTCGACAGTTGCTGCCGAGTCGTATTGCATTTGAGAGTTTGAAGTGAAGTTTGTATTCGGGTTTGGATTTATTGTGTCCACTGCTGCGACGGGTTTCAAATCGCTAGTTTCTCTATTAGGGGCCTGGCCGACATTTGAAGGAGGGACAAGAGTATCGGGCGGCATTCCGTGCAGCCTAGCAGCGATGGAGCGATCGAGGTACCGTAGGAAAAAATCGAGTGGATTGTTGTTGATGCGCCAGTACTTTTGGATTTCTTTGAGGCAAAGAAGGCAAGTCTCCGCACGTTGTTCGGCAAGACGTCTGGTGAGGCCCGTTCCACGGCGGATGGTAACAGTATGGATACATAGGGCAGAAAAGATGCTTGTTATGCTGGTGGGAGAAGGAGAGAAGACTGTTAGAATCAACCATGCTCATTCGTAATGCTGTAAGATGAACCCACAGATGCATTTGTCCGTAGCGGAGGGTCCCCTGGGTGGACATGTCTTCGGCTATGCGGCTGATGCGGCAGGCGGCTTTGAAGACGATTTGGGAGCCGGGGGTGGAGGATTCGAGGCGGAGGAAGCTGTTTCTATGAATCAATATCTTGAGGTGGCTTTTTGCATCGTGGTCAGCGAAATTCACTCGACAACAGGCATGAGAGTTGATGCCGGGGAGGGTGAATGTTACTTGTATGCGAGGTGAAGGAGGCATGCCCAGACGGAATCTGGACCTTCTTCAGGAGAGTGCCTCATGTGTTCGGGTAGACTCGCCATCCACGCTTCGAGCGAGGCGTTGAGATCCTGAAATGCGGTTGGAGAGGTCGAAGGCGATGAGGCATGGCCAGGAACGAAATGTATGTCAATGATTCTGCCAACTGAAACAAGCTATTTTTAGTCAAGGCATCCCAACATTATGTATATATACGAGAATCAATGAAATAAATGTCGGGGCTTTGCTATACTCACGTATCTTGGCAATCTCCACCATCTTGATGGCGTATGTGACGTGCTCTGGTCTGCATGAGCCAAAGGGTGAGTCGACACTGTTGGCTTCTGATTCCAAGTCTGCTGGGCTGAGAGGCTCAATGTCACAGTCTTCATCTCTTATTCGACTTGGAAGACCTAGGGATGCGGCTGCCTGTCGCTCTCTCACCTGAATTTAAACTATGAGCAAAGCGTGCGTTTTCAAAGTTCAAGAGCGGGAACCTTACATAGATGGACCACCAGATCCTTCGTCTCATGCGGGCGGTATGAGAATCCTTTGACATGGATTTTGATCTTGAAGGATATCATTATCAGTACCAACTTATAAAACTATCTGCATCAAAGAGAAGAAAGTGAACTCACGAACGATGCAAACCGTAAGACTCTGCAAGCGTAATAACAACTCCCAGCCAGTATCGCACATCTCTCACATCCGCCGGTGCCGCTCTCCAAAAACTCATCAAAAACAGCGACTGAATCAGCACAGTCTCATCCTTCTCCCAGTCGGCGTGGAAGAGAAGTCTTGCCCTCGTGTAAAACGCAAACTTGGCCTGCGATCTGTCTTCAAATCCCATGGCTCGGATGGTCCCTGCGTCGCAGTACGTCGCTCCAATAAAGAGCATTGCCTGCAGCAGCATCCGCGACATGTCGACCGAGGAAAATGAAGAGGCAGATGATAGTCGCCGCACAACCTGTGCTCTATCCAGAACGGGATAGCTGGGGTGGAACCTGGCAAAATACGCCTCCAAAGCTGGTAAGCAGCTCTGAAGATCTGGAAGGGTTAAAGCACCTTCATCATGGAGGTAGCGCATCGTGCCCGAACTGAGGCCGGCGCCCCCTTCAGCCGCCTGGGAGGTGGATTGCGGGGTGGCCGGAATGGGGAATGTGAATCGTAGTTTTTGACTATTGCCGTTGTTGACGCCTGGGATGTTGGATTGAGCCGAGGCGCCTCCTTCGTCGCTTGGTACTAGAGTGAGAAGGTTGGATTCGCCAAAGAAGCGAGTCCCGGGAGTGGGACTGGAGGATGATGTTGATGATGATGTGGCAGATAGATCCTCATCGCAGTCTTGACCTTGGGATACTTGGGCCACATGATCGGATGGCACTGAAGCATCAGGTCTTAAATCTTCATGAGAAGGGGTATCAAGAGGAGTGGGATGAGCAGTGAGGGAGATTCCAGCTTCGCTGGTATGTTGGTGGTGAGCGCTGCTCTCACCACCTGTCTGCTGCAATAGTCGACGAGACCTCCGTGGGTATCTTTTTTGTTTTTAGGATTATCAATTAGCTACCCGTTATTAATCTGAGAAAAATCATATATGATTCAGTTATACCTTCCTCTCCGCGACGGCAGAACCTCGCACTTGGCCCCTGCTGTTAGACAATTGGAGCATGGCTGCTTTTCCATCACGTCGCAGCGCACACGCCGGGTATTGCACTCGCGACATGCGTGCTTGGCCCGCGACTTTTTGCCACCTATCTTGGCTGGAGACGGTGACGGTGTGATTTTAGAGGAGCCCATCGCGACAAAGAGCAGCTGGGAGGCATGGAAATCTTGGAGTGAGCTGGTGTTGAAAAAGAGATTGTGTTAGTTTTAGGAGTTGCCGTTCCGGGCTCGGACTGATGGAGCAGCGGCCTCGGGAACGGTGGGGCCTGAGCTTCGTCTCCGGTTGTTGCTGGAACTGTATACTGTGCCTTGATTCTACTCCTTTTTTTCTTTATTTGATGAGTCATTTTTTAGCTCATCACATGTTATTATTAGCTTGCTCTGAAACAGGTTTTCTTTCAGTTGAAATCAAGAGCCAATTAAAAAGCAGCAGTTGTGTGTGCTCTACAACGTGTAAACCATCACCTCCACTTTAAAACAACATATACTATATACTAGACCCTGACATCCACCGGTTTATCTATATATCTAATACAACATTCACTCATGTCAAACCCTCGAATTGGATCAAATACCAAGTATTAATAGCTCTTTGGTAGTCCCAATGCCTTCTCCCCTACGTAATTCAAAATCATCTCCCGGCTCACCGGCGCAATCCGTGGCACCAGGCATTCCCTAAACCACCTCTCCACGTCATACTCAGCGGCATAACCCATACCACCATGAGCCAGCACTGCCCTCTCGCAAGCCGAAAAGGCGGCCTCGGCAGCGAGATACTTGGCACTGTTGGCCGCTAACCCGACGGCCTTTTGAGTGATGGACGAGTCCGTTTTGCTGGCATCGTACAGCCTCGCCGCGTGGTATGTTGCCAGTTTGGCAGCCTCCAGGTGCATATACGCATCTGCTAGGGGATGTGCAACGCCCTGATTCATACCAATGGGACGCTGAAAGACGACTCTCTCACGAGCATATGATGCGGCTCGAGTTAACGCGGCGTAGCCCAGGCCAAGAGCCTCTCCGGCTAAGAGACATCGCTCAGCATTCATACCGTGAAGAACAATCTTGAAGCCCTGGCCCTCTTCTCCAATGAGAGTCTTGGATGGGATGCGGTAGCCGTCAAAGAAGACCTCGTTGGCGTCAACAGCCCTGCCGCCCATCTTCTTGATCTTACGCATTGACAAGCCTGGCTGCGTACGATCCAAGTCGATGCAGAAGAGCGAGAGACCTTCACTCGGCTTCCGTGCCTCGTCATAAGGCGTGGTCCGAGCCAAAAGGATCATCTTGGATGAGACTTGCCCGCAGGTCGTCCAGATCTTCTGTCCTGAAATGACGTACTCATCGCCCTCCCGCCTCGCCGTTGTTGACAGCCGCAGCGTATCCAGACCAGCGTTCGGCTCCGTTACGCCAAAGCATGTCCGCCACTTCCCCGAGATGATGCCGGGAATCGTCTCGCGAAGCTGCTCCTCCGTGCCAAACTTGGCCAGCGGCTGCGTTGCATAAACATTGGCGTGAACAGCTTGCGCGCCGGCCATACCAGCCCCAGACTCGGCAATCGTCTGCATCATCATGGTGGCCTCGGAAATCCCCAGACCAGAGCCGCCGAGAGAGTCTGGAAGAGCAATACCCAGCCAGCCATCTCGGGCGAGAGCCGCGTGGAATTCTTTGGGGTCTTGCTCCTTTTGGTCGTGCTCTTGCCAGTATGTGTTGGGGAAGTGGGAGCAGACCTGGCTGACTGCTTGGCGGACCGTAAGCTGAGTCTCTGTGAAGCCAGTTGTTTCCATGAGACGACGGTGAGAAGTAATCGAAAACTCTCTGGCGCTGGCTCTGGAACTGCTGATGGCAACGATACGACATGCTGTCGCCTTGTAAGAGCTGGTCCGCCGGCAACTTGATTGCCAAATCCGTGGGCTGAGGACGCGAGACATGGCGGGCAGAGTCATGTCAAGTCAATGCCAGCATCGACTGTACTATCATCCTTTCAGTACAGGATGTGTCCGGACTGAAATTCAAGTCTATGTATAGCAGATACAAGCTGAATATGCATCGCCGCTGCAATGCTCTGCAGATTTGAGTGATTGTGGTGGTCCTCGGCTAATTGGACCAACTTTAGTGGAGTCCTGGGTTTATATAGCCGACTTAAAGTCGTCGTGGCTCATAACATGTCGAGATAGAGAAGGGAATGTAAATCAGTAGCCGACTGCAACTTACAAGAATAAATTGATTCTATCCATATATTCAAGAAGGCGACATTAACTGATCTTGTTCCTTTTATGTGGTAGGCGCTTATTGAGGCTGATTCCAGGTCCGTTTTGCGTAGTTCTTGTCTTACACATATTAGCACCTTGTGCATATACGCTAGAGGCATTATATGTTGTAATTTATATATCTTTATATAGACATGAGTTCCTCGCATCATATACAAAGCCCTCAACTTGAGATCCCTACCAAGTAATATCGTGTGCTGCTGCCCCCTTCAACCTACTTAAGCGGTCGCTGGCTCATGAAGACTCTTTCTCCGCTGCATCTGTCCCACAAATACCTTGCGAAAACGACCACTGCACACATCCGCCACAGTTTCCTTGACGCCGGCCCAATTCTCCCGCACAATCTCCGCCGTGGGGCGTGAGAAGACGGCATCAATCTCCTCAAGCGTCTTGTCCTTGGTTTCTGGCATGAAGAAGATTTGGTAAATCTCGCCAACAAAGGCGATGCCGCCGTAGAAGCCCAGTGTTAGACCTGTACGGGTCATGGCGTCTTCCATGGCTGTGAAGTTGTATGTCACAATAAAGGAGGCGAGGAAGAGGAGGGCATCCGAAGTGGTCATGCCATAACTTCGGAGATATGTGGGGTACACTTCAGACGGGACGACTGTAAAAATGTTAATAAACAACCACTTGGCGACAATCAACAGAGAAAATAAAGTAGCTCAACTTACCCCATGTTAAACAAGCGTACGAGCCAAAGAACATCATGTAGATGATGAGACCGCTCAGATAAAGACCCTCCGCAGCTTGAAGGTTAGTATCCAGAGGAATTAGATAAGCCACTCCAATCAAGACAAGGCCGATGAAGAAGCCCGGAAGCATGGTGATGGCCCAGAATCGCCTGCCACACGTTTCCATGAGGAAAATGGCGGGGATCGTGCCGATGAGCAGAGACCCGCCTCCAACAAGGGACATGTATGTGGCCTTTTCGTCATCGAAGCCAATCTGGTTCATCAAGACAGACATGTAGTACATGATGGCGTTTACACCAGTCATCTGCCCCAGAAGAATCATGATGTTGGCATATACGAGAGCTCGACGAGCACGAGGAACACTGACTCTCCAGTTAGCGAAACCGGAAAAGATGGCTTCAATTTGTCGAGCGACACTCACGTGAAAAAATCCATCCATGGGAAGCGTTGGTTCTTGGCACCTTCGCTGACAACCACGTTTTCCTGCTTGATGGAATTGGCCATGATGTAGAATTCCTCGCGAGACTCGGGGGCCTCTGTGCCACGGATGCGCTTCCAGACCTTGTAGGAATCTAGGACTCTATTCTTGTGCATGAGCCAGCGAGGACTCTCAGGCAGGAATAGCATGCTTTTAAATTTATTCATTAGCATGCCCCGAGTGAAGAAGACATGTCTCACATGAAAATCGGGCTATCTTACCCAAAGAACATGATGGTAGAGAACAAAAGCGACGAGCCCAAGATATAGCGCCAGTTGCCAGGAACCTTGAGGAAGATGGCTGCTACAGCATATCCAAGAACCTCACCAAGAGCAATATTAAACTGGTATAGCGATACCAGATTGCCTCGAATGCGGCGTTCGACTGTCTCGGCAACGTAGACGGGGACTGTGCCGCCCTCTAGGCCAACGCCAAGGCCTAGAATAACACGACCAGAAACAATCATGCCTGGCGATGTGATGTTAACAGAGCTTCATAATCGCGATATGCTTTATAAGAAACGCCATCTTGACGTACCAAAGCTGATAGAGCCCGCTTCCAGCGCGGCACCGACAGTGTAAAGGAAAATCGAAATGATGATGGCCCATTTGCGCCCACAGTACTCATTCGCGGGTGACAGCAGCAACGCGCCTCCCACAGCACCCAACGGCATACCAGCATTCACCAAGCTGTTCTGCCTCGTCGTCAAGCCCAAGTCTTTGGGCAAGAAGAGATTGGCGCCGGAAATCAAGCTCTGGTCCAGACCGGAGAGCAGGCCTCCCATGCTGGCAAAAGCGACAAGCAGCCAGGTGAAGTGACGCGGGTCGCTGAAGCGGACATGGAAGAGGCCTGTCTCGAGGCCCCCCGAAGCTTCAAGCTGACGCTCCATGTCGTCAATGAGGGCATTGACATCTTGGGCATCTGGTATCGCGGATGTGAAGTCCACGTGAGACTCGAGCTTCACCTTCTCTTGGCCGTCGTCCGACATGATGACACTGTTGAACAATGTACAGCCTCAGATGCAAGGTGGAAGAGACAAAAGCTGTAAGCCTTTTTTTTTTAGAGGTGTCTCCAGGGCAGATGGGGAGGAGAGGCAGTGAAACTATGAGAAGATCCAAGACATGCAGACCAAGGGAGTACAGATCGGCGAGCTTTATGATGCCCTCACACGACATGCCCATTATATATATGCTGTCCCCCTCCCCCCTCTCCTCCCTCTCATCGTCACAAAAAGTTGGGATTCTCCACGTCCCACATGCCTCCGCTGTAGAAATAAGAAATACCACCGTGACCGGAGCCCCATGGGCTGCCATTGAAGCTTCTCCCTCTTCCCCCATCGGAATGGAGATGTGGAGGGGCAAAAAATCTCCCCATGCCGATCATACTGGGGTCGGACAAATCCGCGTTCGCCCACACGTTTTTTCATGCGGGAGAGATAACGGCGGAATTCCATCCAATGGGCGTGAAAGCGTCAGTGTTCCAGTATGTCAAACCTGTGCAAGCACCCAGCTTCTTCGCTGCCGATATCCGGACGCATGTCGCAAAATGAGGTTTGGGATGCATCATTGATAGCAGCCGGGGAAAACAAAAGCCACAGAAACAAGAGCCGGACCACACCATGAAGCGGAGGCTCCTGTATGCAATACACCATCACAGGGGGGGCTAGCTTGGACGCCACCTTTTCTAGAAGAAGACGAAGAGATAGATCTAGGAGCAGATCTCGGCCCTGCTCAATTAGCATGTTTCCCATCAACTCGAGTAGATCCCCCTTTGTTGTTCCAACAACCTATTCCTGTCCATGGTCGGCATTCGCCTCCAAGCCTCGCGAAAAGTGACACCGCGCGAAGCTCCTATCTCCTCGCTTGCTCCCGTGCCGCCTCCCATCATCCTGAATCATGTCTTTCGCAGCTGGATATACAAACATCCGGGCTCTATGCAACCAAGCAACGAAGCTCCACCGCATCACGCCCTAACAAACTCCCCCGGGCTTTGCCCCATTCTTTCCTGCAACAACCTTGGATGATCCTGCTAGACCACGGCAGATGAGGAGAATATCGACTCTCGCTACTCGGCACTAGACCAATGCATGCTGGGATAGATGCCGTAGTTGCACAGACAGTCTAGAGACTTCGCAGGAGAGAAAAAGAAAAAAAAAAAAAACCTCTCCCTACTAGTAATTCTGCAGGCTGCCGATTCCAGTAACACCCGGCGTCACTTGAATAGAGTAGCATTCGGGACTCACCGTTGCAGCAGTTCGCTTTTCCTCAAGCCAACCAGCCAACCAGCTTCAGGCGGAGCCGTTTGTCTTGAGAGACTCGCAGCTCGCGTCACGCAGCCGTGGATCGATATGTGCCATTTTTGAGTCATTTTCTCGAGGTTGGCGAGCTCCTCCAATCTCTCGTCAGTCGCCCATTCGCTGCTCTGCGAACACTCGACTCAAGGCTTGACGTTACAAATTCCACAATTTCTCTCGCCAGTGGGGATTGAAGACAGGGCGATCGACTGTTGCCTGTTTTAATCCCTGCTAGCGAAAGAACAGCTCCAGACTGCTTACCTAACAGATTCTCAGCTGTTTCTGCTCCTCAAGGTTCGTGTGATTCTTCTAGATGCTCAAAATAGGTATGTATAAAAGGAATTTCAAATTCAATGACCTAGGTATCTAAACGGAGCATTCTCCTGCCAAAATTTTACTCCAGTATTCATTTTATCATGATTTTCCGTTGCCATCATTGAACTTTTGAATGTTCATTCCCGCCCAATACTCCAAATGCAAAAGATATATCATAATGTCACATATCCCAATGGTTGCATTATTATGCAACCAAAAGTTTCCAGTTTGTTTTATACAGAGCCACGCGATGTTGACATCTCTCCTAGAGATTCGGTTTGCGTACGAATCTCCACATCCTTGTGTTGATGCGTTTCGATTGAGAGTTGCTTCTTTTTCTCGTCGCCGTCGAAAATATATGCGAGCTCTTCCAAAGTCGGCCCCGAGGTCTCGACAAAGAAGAAATATACAATAACAAATATGAACGCCACCCAAATGCAGTAGTAAATGTAAAATTTCCAACCAATATTTTGCAGTGCGATTGGATTCACGTAGTTTCCAAAAATGGTTGCCACTTGGATTGTCAATAGAACAAAGGCCCATGTCTTGGCCCGCATCTGGTACGTAACCACCTCCAGGGGGTATGTTACCACCAGATTTGTCCAGGCTATTGTGTAAAATGCCTGAAAGATGAAGATGCACGCGAGAACTAGCCGGCCAGCAGCCAAAGAACCGTTCTCAAGATACTGCTGGGCCCCAATCGTCCAGGCAATAAAGGTGAGCGAAACGCCGCCCGAGCCGATGAGGAAGAATGTGCGTCGTTTGAACTTATTGATGCAGGCCGTAACAGCGAGTGCTACGAGGTACTGCCAGAGAGTCACCATGCCGTTGACAAGCGTGATATCCCCATCTGAGTTGACGCCAGTATCTTTCAGGATCTGCGTCAGATAGTTTGAGACGAGTAGGTTTCCTGAGCTCTGGCTAAAGACTGCCGTTGCAAAACAAAGACCTACTCTCTTCAGGTTCGGTACAGATGAGAAAAAAGCCACCCATGTTATATTCTGCTGTAACTCCTTGGCGAGGACCTGCTCAATCTCGGCGCATTCGACATTTACAACTTCAGAGTTCGGATCGCATTCGCCGTGGTATTTGACCATAATCTCGCGCGCTTCTCGCATCCGACCTTTAGCAATCAGCCATCGGGGCGATTCAGGACAGAAGAAGATGAGACCGAGTTGATACGCTGAAGGGATGATTTGGATTAGCGTTGGCAGTTTCCATGACCATGATCCGTTGATACGGAAGCAGCCATAGGTCGCCCATGCGCCAATAACGTATCCCAACACAATAGACGTATTGTAAAAGGTGGTGATTTGGACCCGCTCCTTTGGATGGCTCAGCTCCGTCACCAGCACTGGAGCCCCCATCTGGATCAGCGAGGACCCAACCCCAAGCACAATCTTGCCCCCGATATACATGTCAAGAGAGGTAGCAAAGAATTCGATGAAGACGCCCGCGATGATGACGATTGAACCGAGGGCAGTCGGTACGCGGCGTCCGCATCTGTCACTGATCCAGCCAAGGAATATGAATGGGATGACGCCGCCGATGGCGCTCGATGCGCCGAATAGACCCAGTGTCGAGCCTTCGGGATGTCCAAACTGATCTTGCCATGCCGGGAGAACTTGCATTCCATTCGTCATTGACTATGGCGATTACCATGGTTAGCACTGATCGTAATGTTCCATCGGCGCAAAAGACTCACCCCATCAATGCCGAGCGCAGCGCTAGCAAGCAGCGATGATGTGAGTAGAAAATACAGCAGGATGCCATTCTTGCGTCTCCAAAACGACGGGATCAATGCCAAGTCAATTGGCGATGAAATCCCGTCGGCCGTGTGTGCCGCAGAAGGAGCCATAATCTGGCCTCTTCTCTCCGCGCAGGCTGCGACGCAGGTGTTGAGGCCAAAGTTGGGGGCTCGCAGAGACCCGGGCTCAGCTCGAGCTGTTGGTAGTTTCACGCCATTATGCAAACAAGGTTCACCGAGCGCAAAAAAAAGCGACCGGCGCCGTTCTGCTTAGTCAACCGGTCGCCATTCTCGGTGAGGGCGCGTAGCCATGAGGCTGCTATGGACAATGAACATGGTGAAGCTCCAACGCAGCGCAATGCATCCTCTTGATCTTGAAGTTGAATTCTCGGATCACGGACGATGATGACGGTCGATCATGGACAACAGGGGATTGATAAAGCTAGGCATGCAGGGCAATTTGACTAAGCGTGCGTCGCGCTGAGCGGTCTTCCCCACGGGGGGGGGAATAGATCGAATCTAAATCGGCGATTCGGAGAAATCAGGATCCGCGGTGCAACGAGAAACGCTAGCTGAGCAGGTTGAAAAGGTGGCGGATAATTCGAACAAGACCGGCCAAGTTCCGCGCAGCCAATCATGGCGCCTCTTGTCGAGTAAGATGCTCGTCCTTATTTCCCCATCGGGGCATCTCCGTCTTGCCTGGCACGGGGTATTGCGATCCGGGGCAAATTTCGGATTGCCTCACAGCATTTCCCCAGCTCTTCTCCCACGTGTCTATGGGGAAGTGCGCGTACGAAGGCCGAGACAAGCACAAGGCACGAACCAGATGCCGTCAAGCACGCCGCCTGGATATCCAACCAGAGCACTTGGTTCGTACAGGGACGGCGAACCGTCCTCAACGGAACAATGGTCCCCACCCAGGGCTTGAGCGGGCGAGCAGAGGAATGATGGGCTCATGTGTGGGTATAAAGCCGTGCCTGGGCGCGAGGGCGGCGCTGACTACTCTCCTGCGATGAGCCTCACCGGGTCGGTCCGTTTCGATAACGGGCTCTTGCACCTGTACATTATTAGCCTGAGTGAGCCATTATTCGTGCCGTGACTCCGTCCAGACGTGAGCAGACACATGCGCACCTGGAACAAACACACACCCAGAAAGGAGCAAACGATCAGCCACCAGAGTTGAAAAGAAACAAGCCAAAATGTCCGAGTCGCTAGCTCTGCCGAATGATTTCGAATGGGGCTTCGCAACGGCTGCCTACCAGATCGAAGGGGCTGTCAAAGAAGGTGGTCGCGGGCCGTCCATCTGGGACACATACTGCCACCTCGAGCCCTCTCGCACCAATGGCGCCAACGGCGATGTTGCCTGTGATCACTATCACCGCTACGACGAGGACTTTGATCTTTTGACAAAGTACGGCGCCAAAGCCTACCGTTTCTCCTTATCTTGGTCGCGTATTATTCCTCTTGGCGGAAGACTTGATCCCATCAACGAGGAAGGAGTTGAGTTCTATAGCAAGCTGATTGATGCCTTATTGAGGAGAGGCATCACGCCCTGGGTAACTTTGTACCACTGGGATCTGCCACAGGCGCTTCACGACAGGTATGGAGGTTGGCTCAACGTGGAAGAGGTCCAGCTGGATTTTGAGCGGTATGCGAGGTTGTGCTTTGAGCGGTTCGGAGACCGAGTAAAGAACTGGATCACCATCAACGAGCCGTGGATTCAGTCCATCTATGTGAGTTTTGGCTAGAAACACCTTCCAGTCTCATGGATAACGCACACATGTATATACATATACACTGACACATGGTTAGGGCTATGCCACCGGCAGCAACGCTCCTGGCAGGAGCAGCATAAACAAGCACTCCACCGAAGGCGACACTGCAACTGAGCCTTGGCTCGCAGGAAAGGCTCAAATCATGAGCCATGCTCGTGCTGTGGCCATCTACAGCAAGGAATTCCGCCCTTCTCAAAAGGGGCAGATTGGCATCTCCCTCAACGGCGACTACTATGAGCCTTGGGACAGCAATGAGCCGAGAGATAAGGAGGCCGCGGAGCGACGCATGGAATTCCACATTGGATGGTTTGCCAATCCCATTTTGTGAGTAGCACCCGACACTTCAAGACACACGCTTCTTGCAGGCGTACTAATTCCATGTGTGACAGCCTGAAGAAAGACTATCCTGCTTGCATGAAGGAGCAACTGGGCAACAGGCTGCCAGCTCTCACTCCCGCTGACTTTGCCATCCTCGAGGCTGCAGACACAGATTTCTACGGCATGAACTATTACACCTCTCAGTTCGCTCGTCATCTCGACGGCCCAGTCCCCCAGACGGACTACCTCGGCGCCGTCCACGAGCATCAAGAGAACAAGGACGGAAGCCCCGTCGGCGAAGAGAGCGGTCTCGCCTGGCTGCGCTCCTGCCCGGACATGTTCCGCAAGCATCTCGCCAGGGTCCACGGCCTCTACAGCAAACCGATTTACATCACCGAGAATGGATGTCCCTGCCCCGGAGAGGACAAGATGACTTGCGAAGAGGCCGTCAACGACCCCTTCCGCATCCGCTACTTTGACTCGCACTTGGACTCGGTATCCAAGGCCATCTCCCAAGACGGCGTCGTAGTCAAGGGGTATTTCGCATGGGCTCTGCTCGATAACTTGGGTATGTCATCTCATCTTTCTAAAACTTTCTACCGCTAACTCGTGCCCTTCAAAACAGAATGGTCAGACGGCTACGGCCCCCGCTTCGGCGTCACCTTCACAGACTACACGACCCTGAAGCGCACGCCAAAGAAGTCAGCGCTGGTGCTAAAGGACATGTTTGCAGAGAGGCAGAGGGTTAAAGTGGCCGCTTGAAAGAAAGAAAGAAAGAAAAGATCAAATAGCCTTTATGCCTTTTTCCATTTCTTTTGCCTTTTTTACTCTCGCTTTTTTTTCACCATCATTATTTTTAAGCAGTCTAGCGGTAGCCTTCAAGTTTAGCCATATGTCACAATGCAATGCTACTGAGCCATTAACAGAAGAGAGAGAGAGAGAGAGAGAGAGAAATATGCATGCATGGGGGCCCCGGACGGATTCTGGCTCTTCTGTATTAGTTTGCCTTGTACCTTTTTTTTCTCCCAAACTTCCTGATAAGAACATCTATGCAGGGCCAGCATGAACCACCACACGGAGAAATCGCCAAGGTCCAAGACGTTGCGTCCATTGTTTCTCCGACATGTCTCGGCATTTCGCCGATCGCTTCGTCGTGTCTCAAGCCTCTTTTTTTTTTTCCTCTTCCCCTTTCGCTTATTTGTCTCATACAGGAAGCTGCATGCAACCCATCTCCAGATTCACTACGAAGCAGGGGGAAATTCAAGGGTGGGAGAGTAATTAGGGCCGTTATCAAACGGGAGATCTTCGTCAATCTCATCAAGGCAAAATATACACAATGCTCCATAAGGCAAGTAAAATTACAACCACACAAAAATTCCCTTTTTTTCCCAGAAACAACACGCCCAACACGCTAAAGAAACATAACAAAAAATCCCTGCCATATTTACACGATTATGGTTTTGTTTTTGTTCCACGCGGATTTAGCCAACAACGGTATTAGAGGTACTCCGAAGTTGATCTGACGCCTTGGAATCTAGCCGCGTGAGAATATCCAAAAGCACTGTAAAGTCGCCTCTTGCTCGTGCTGCCAGGGGGGAATCCTGGTTCCGATGGATGATGGCTAGCAAGCTAGCTCCGATAAGACGTATCTTTTCCACCTGTGATGTCAGATAACAAAGTGTGTTAGTAAGAAAAGGTGCAAAAGTTTAAGTATAAATATCCGCAGGATTGTTAGGGGTATACGAAAGAAAAAGAGAGAGAGAGAGAGAAAAGAGACTTACGTTTGGTTCGCCGTTCGCCTGGAGGCCCCAAAACGGCGCCTCGTTCATCACCCTCAACATGTCTCGTACAATCTCCGACTTTCTCAGATCTGCTTGCTCGACTCCGGGAGCAAAGTAGGAGAGATCTTCAAATTTCTGCGTAATTACCATGCGCAGACAGTGAAACGTCACCTGCAGATTAGTGCACTGTATCACGTATTGCTTCGACTCCGCAGACCCGTTGCCGTCGGCCATTGCCGCCATGGCCAGAGCGCATGACTGAAGGTACGGCGGGAGGTCATCCAGGCAGGTGATGAACCTGACGAATAAGGAATCGAGGTGCTGTCTATCGGCAGGAGGCAGAACATGATTGGGGGGCATGTTTCCCCGGAAATGCTGCATCATCTGGTCTTGGAGCACCCTAATTTCCAACAGCAGATCGGCCGCTGACTGCCATAACCGCACATTTGCGTTGAATCCGGAAATAAAGCTCTTTCTGGGCGGCTCGGACGCCGTATTCAGAAACTCATCCTCAATACCGGACGGGTATAAAGTGGTAATGCCCGTATCGAAGCAGTACTTGTGGATGGTGATGGGACGGTTGTTCAGTATGGCCGCGGATTTGTCGCCCAGATACAAGATCCAGAAGCAGCGGCGGCGGAACTCTGCCTCGATGGGCACGAGCCCCTCCAGCGACGCCTCCTCGTGAAGATGCATGACCTGAGCCAGGCGAATCGCCTCGCCGAATATGTGCCACGAGTACTTGGGCTTCCCCGCGGCGTGGAGGCAGTTGGAGTGGAAGTACCGGATGGCAATCGAGTTCGCCGTCGGATTCTCCAGGTCAGCCTCGAGGTGCTGGTGAAGGCAATCTCGAGAAGCCTCGAGAAAGATTTCGGAGACGGATTCTCCTTCGGGGAAAATGTCTTTGGGTAGCATAAATGCTGCCTCAGCGCAGACTGCTGTGACCAGGGTGAAGGTCGAGTCGGCCCAGGGAGCCAACCTGCTGCCAACGGTCCTCGAGCCGCTGGGTTGGCCAAAGCCAGTCCACGACTCGGCGGCGCTGAGGGGGGTGGTCCCGGTTGTCGGGTCGGGCGTGAGTTGCGCGAGAGGCGAGGGCTGGTTCATGCCAGGTAAGGGTTGCGAGAAGATGTATGCAAGGACGTCCCGGAGGGCAGGCTCGTACACCAGGGGGGTGAGAGGATAGAGATAGTCAAAGAAGAGATCGATACATCGCTTCGAGATTCGCTCTAGGGTGGTGTTTCGCAACGTCATGGCATGGGCGAGATGAAGCCATCGCTGGCGAGTCGAGATGTTCTGAATTGTGGAGAGGCCAGGCAGATCACCCAGCGGCTGCCGTGGCAGTCCATTGTCTATGCTGAGAGGCTCGACGGGCTCCCACGCCGCCTCGGGCGACAGAGACGACGAGTTGAAGGGCTGCAGTCCACCTACTGCGGGGCCGGAGAAGGCCAGCGGCGGCGGCATCTGGGCGCCGGGTCCACGAGCCCCGGTGGAGAGGGAGCTCGGATCTGGAGGTGGCTGGCCGGGCAGATCGCTCTTCTTCCTGGCTTTGGGGCCGCGTCGAGCCAGTGGCAAGTCGAAGGTGCACTGCACGTGTGCATCGCGGCAATGCGTGCAGCTATCGACGGCGCTGAGGTATTCGCACTTTTGGTGGGGGAAAGCATTGGTCAGTGGGGAGAAGGACAAGGTATCCAGGTGTAACACGGAGTGACGCAGCATTAGAAAGCAGACGAGACGGCAGAAACAGGATAGCGAGTAGGCAGACAGACGTAGTGATATCAAGTTAATTATGAATACATATACACATATATGTATGCACAACCAGGGCTCGATGAGAATAGAAACGAACAGAGGAAAAGAGGAGGAGGAGCAAGGGCCGAGAACCCAGGACCAGGAGATGGACATGAGATGGGATGAAGGAGGGCCATGCGGACTAGACTTACCTTGGCCTTCCGACGACGGCATCGATCGCAGGCTCTGCTCACCAGACGGCCTCGCGGATGGTGGTGGAACGAGGTTGCAGCGGGCGCTACGAGCGACTGCTGTGGCGGCGTCGAGTTTGAGGCTGCTGGCGAGCCCGGCTGGCTGGAGGCTGTGGCCGACTCGGGCGAGGTGGTGAGTCCTGTAGCTGCGTTAGCTAGTACCTGTATTTGGGGGGGCCTGCTGCTGTGGCGCTGGCGCTCACTGACCTGTCACTGCTGCACCTGCTGCAGCTGTCACTGCTGATCCGCCTCCTAGCGGTCCTGTGGCCGCCGTGGCCATGGCTGCCGATCGCTGTCAGTTGCTGCCGCTCGCCCTCTGGAGCTCCCTCTGGCTCTCCCTCTCCAGCCTCCGCTTCCCACAGGCGCTCGCAGTCGGTTCGGGTATCGGAGAAACGCAGGGCGCGCAGGCGGTTGGATCGTGGGCGCGTCTTCCGGTCGGAAAAGCCTGGCTGGAGACTCGAGGCGAGACGGGGATTTATCAACGGTCAAATACAGGGAGGAAAAGTGGGCAGAGGCTTGGATTTTTCTCGTCCGTTTGGCCCCTCCACTTTTTATGGCCGTGGAGAAGGAGGAGCCATTTCTCCGCATGGACCGGAACGCCTGTGGTTGTGATTATCTAACGAGGCCGGCGAGCTGGAGATACGAGCGCGGCGTACCGGGAGCTCACGCATTTCCGCGGTACCTTGCTGCGGTGCGTATTACGGAGTAGTATCAGCACTCCTTTTTCGCACTCATTTCGATTCCTTATAGCAACCCCCGGCTGCTGTGCTAGCTAAGCCGCTAGCTGCTCCTGAAAGCCTGGGGAAAACATGGGGGCTGCCGGGTGATGGGTCGCAAGGCTTCTGCACCCTAAATGCGATGCAATGCTACGACAGATGCGGTGCATGTCCAGTACCGGATTGATCGCGTTGACGACCAAGAGGCTCGCGGCTCAGGCGAGTCGGGCTTCGACAATCAGCCATTGGCCACTTGGATTAGGAGGCGCCCTTTTTACCCATCCCATCCCATCCATCCATCCATCCGTCCTTTGGATGCCCCGAATAGCTTCCTAATGGGCAATATATTGTCGACGCAAATGCGGGGTTTGCAGTGCAACCTTGTGTAGGGCCAATGTACTTGCAGGTACTCGTCCCACGCCGTTTCTATTGTGCCTCTACCCGCCGGTACCTGCCGGCTATCAACGACGGATGAACATAAAGGCAATGCTACCTCGCATAGGTAGGTCCCCAACATGCTTAATATAAATTTCAGCGCCTACATACTCTGTGCGGACTGGAAAACATTCGGGCCAGCTCTGGATAATGATGAAGCTGCATGTGTCGCGTCGCATCGACCCATAATATGACTCCGACCAGGCAACCGAGGATGAATCTCAGCATCAATATAGCCTGAGAAAGTCGGATGGGCTCGGGGGGCCACAATTAGCAAGTCAATTGGGCTTGGGGGATAAGCTGCACTATTGCCAGGCCCCTTTACAAGCTAAGAATGTCATATGCTCTCTTTGATGGCAGTCGTCCCATTGCAACCGACAACTGGCCGGATCGTCCTGTCTGCAAATAAAATCAGCGTAGACACCACCATGCCAATTCGCCACTCAATCGCCTCAGCAAGAACGTTCTCGACGGCTCAGATGGTTTCCCATTAGTTGTTTCTGGGAGGGCGAATTCCACCAGAGCAGGCAGTACTACTAGGTAGTTCCATGCAGTGCCGAAAATGGTATGACAGGAGATGGGACGCAGGTGAGGGTATCGAAAACCAGACCAGATATGGCACCGCAAGCAAGGCAGTGAGTTGCTTTTTCTAAGTTAATTTTACGGTTGAATCTCACGCTTGTCCTATTATCATCTTCTCATAAACAGAGGACGTAAAAGAGCGTCAAGTACATGGTTCAAGCTCCATCTTGCATGGATAATTGGCTACAACTCCGCGATCTTCAGCTCACCGCAAAGCCGGTCGTCCGCAACCCCCACTCGAGCCGCCCCTAATAGTGCTATTACGATGTCGATGCTGCAACGGAAGCGGAAGCAAGTCTTCCGCTTCAATGACGGCTGTGGATGATCCCTACCTTGGGTCACGACGAAGAGCAGAGGCAGATTGCCCACCTCGAATTACGGCGACTAAGTGCTACCGGTAATTGATAACTGGCACAAAATAACCACCCTCTTTCTTACTATCGCTCACCTCAACCATTTTCTTGGTGTCGCATGTCTTTAGCAACTCCCAAATTTGCTGAAGCGAATATCTTTAAGCGACGATGACTCTCTCCCAGCTCTAAAATCAAGATACACCAGACCGATTATAGTACCCAAGATGCAGCGACGGGCCGAAGTAGCTAGAGGCTGCAGCTAATGAGCAGTGGCCACCAAGCGAGTGAACATGTGCCGGCTACGATAAAAAAGGAGGGGGGTTGAGGAGGTGTGTATGTACCTCTATGATATTTTCTTGGTGCCGGTTAATGGAGGTGCTAATCGGACATAGTGCATGCAGAATTCTTGTTTTCTTCACACATCATGGTCGAGATCCCTGAAATGCCGGCGACGACGTTGAAATAGGCAGTCCGGTTTGCCTCCTCGTTGTACTCACTAACATTAGACATGATTGTATCGAGTTCCTTTTTTTTACCCCTCCGGCAGTAATTCCGGCCATACATCACATGGCTGGGGATTTACAGCACGCAATTCCGTCGCCACCTCCCTCCCAGACCATTCCACCGATCTCATGATGAGTGCCATCATTCGGCCACATTTCGGCGGCGGCTATCCGATTTGCTACAATCAACGCGGGCGAGCACCTCGACATTGTGGCTTCACTGTCTACTGGGCAACTCTTGCCCCGGACAATGATGTCGGGGCCTGCTTGGTGACATGACATAGATTGAACCGACAAAATTGCATTGGCGGTCGCACCCCTTCTATCTGACGGTCAAGTTCGTCACTGATGGCATCGTCTGCTGGAATCGCAATCGCATGAGTCACCTAGCTGACGAAGCCGGGTAGAGAGTAAGATGGGGTATACGCCACGCCTCCAGGGAGGGCAAGTGACCGTCACGTAGTTGAGTGATGCATCTTTTCCATTCAGTAGGGGTCGTGCTAGAATTGCATTGTGAGTGACACTTGCCCGCCATCCAGTAAAATTATACACACAGTCGAGGCGATATTTTTAGGTAAGAAGATTGGTATGTCGCACTCTATATTCTTCTTTCCCGTTTCATTCTTTTTTCATGCCTCAGGTTATATTAGCAGGAACAAGAATCCCTTATTATCAGTGAGTGAAGTGGGAAACATGCAATCTTGCTCGTCGGAATATGTTCATTGCAGGGTAGCACCGAGAGCAGCTATCGCTCTCTGGCAATTCCCTTTCTTTGCACGACAGGACAGAAAATTTACTCTTGACATTCCAGTGTATTATTCTAGACCGCTGGTCTATTTGCCTTGATCATTGTATGGTAAATTTGGTATGCAGTTTCTTTCAACACTCTGTCGAGAAAATAGCAGAATATGATAGACATTGTGAGCATTTAGCAGTGCATGTTTGACATTGGAGCTCAAGGCATCGCCATAACTCTTCATGAATTTCAATGCTAGTCTTTTCATCCCGGGTAGTAGTATTTGGGCTTTCAATATGTATACATACGAGCTCTGGGCACTTTATCATGTATGAGGCGGGATTGCATTGGTTCTCGAAACGCACCATTGCTTGACCTACGAGAGACGGACAAAATCGCACGAGACGTTTATCCTATCAGTAATATGTGACCATTTAATTTCAGCAAAAATATTTACAATGCAAAATGCAATATCATCTAGAGATACCGGAAGTATAATCTAATTGATGAGTGGCTGAGACTTTGGCTGAACTCGCATATTTCATTCCACCAAACCCACTCAAAGAATAAATTACCTAGACACAGAGGCATCCAACCTGTCTATTTAAAGAACTGTGAGCATAGTGTCACCAATACGATACTGAGGAGCTTGTGGAAATACCAGATATACATCAACCTAGGTGGCGTTGATACGGGAATGCTAGCGATTCCATTGAAGCACAACAGTACAGTGCTGGTGCCGCCGACTTACCTAGCTTCTATTTATCGACGATATATATACTGGCGGTTATGATGGAGGTTTGAATAGAGTAATGAAGAGACTAATGTTTTGGAGCCTTGGATGGTAATAGATCGTGCTTCAAGTAGCTGCTCTTTTGAGTCCACTATGTCTAGTGAGATTGAACATTTCCGCTTCTAAATGTATTGATACTCAAAGACTGTATATTATTACTTTATGTAGATGCCTACATTGCCGGAAGCCAACTCTCGCTGTATCACTTGTTATACAAGATGGGTTCTCATAAATAAATCTATATAGTTTTTTTTTTCTATGGCTTCCATGTCCGGTTCTTTCGTGGCTTCAATGACTTCTACTCATTTGACCCAACTTCATGCTTAAAACTAGTTCTCGGATAGACTGAGCAAAGAACCTCAACCGGTGGGGCAATTCGAGAAGCCGAATAGTCTCATTTTAGCCGCCTCAAAACATAGTTCAGCCCGCTTGGCTAAGCGGTATAGCGTGTCACTAGTAATAACTTGACATGACAAGGTGATCAGTTCGACTCTGATAGTGGGCACTGTATTTTTTTTTCATCTTGCCATTGGGCTTTTTTTGCAGTACCGGCTCATTTCTAAGTAACATGACCCTATCTTGGAACAATGACAAAAGAGACCGTGTTGCCGAACGGGCAGTCATACCAATCATACTCATCATGCATCCTCCTCTCCCCACCTGGTCTGGAGCATCCCTACTCCAGACAGCTCAAGTCTTCATCGCACTCACACGAGAAGGTTCCCACACGTGAAAGACAATCGTCTTAAAAGCTGATGGTCAGAGATAGAGAGGCGTGGATGCTGCTCAGTTGGGTCTGAGCCTGCTGAGCAAAGGCTGGGATGCGGGCAATGATGGCACCAGCAAGATTCACGACGGTTCTCTCAAGGAGATTGAGGACGACACCAATGGGGCCGCGGAGGAGAGAGTTGGCAACAAGGCCGTTGGGGCCAACGAAAGCGTTGATGAGCTGAGTGTTGGCTTGGGTGAGCTGTTATGAGACTGTTAGACAATGCCTTGACTGATTTTCTCATGTGGGGGACGAAATCAAGAGAGATACGTACGGTGACGAAAGCGTTGTAGATTGACTGCTGGTCTACCAGGCCGAAGGTTGAGGTAACTGGGGTGGTGATGATGCTGGAAACGCTTGTGATGAGGTTTCCGGCCAGGGCGCTTATGCTGGCAATGATATTCTGTTGAGGCCACAAGGTCAGTAGGATCCTTTTTGTTCACTCATCTCCTGATTGACTTACGGGGAGTTGCTGAGCAAGTGTCACGGCGGTGATGTTGCTGATGGCAGCGCCGGTGGTAGCAAACACGTTGGCCACGCTGTTCAGCGTAGTTGTGATGGCACTGGCGTTAAGGGTTGGAAGGCCAATGTCGAGCTGGTGAAGCTCTGTGAGCTGCTGAGACTGAATATGCTGTGCGAGATCCTCAAGCTGATGAATATGCATGGCCTGCATGGCCTTCATGCTCTGCTCACTCTGCTCACTCTGCTTCTGGGCCTGGCCTTGCTGGGTGGAGGACATGGCATAGGCGGTAGACTGGACCGTCAGAGCGGCAGCGAGGATGGAAAGGACCTTGAAATGCATGTTGGCGGCGTCGGGTTAGAGCCTGGACTGAAAGGTTTGGATGAGATGGATGTATGGGGACTAAAGTTATGGGATTGAGCTGGTGGTGGCGATTTACTGGAGAGTCAAACTGTCTGGTTCGGATCTGGTCTTCTCTTTTATATCTCTCAAAACCACATCGTTATTGAACGAACGGTATGCTGTGTGTAGAGAGGTGATACCCCGCCATGGCAAATATTTTCTGGCTTCACAGGCTCTTGCGTCGAGAGACACTCGACATAAACGTCCATTCCTGCGAACTTGAAATCTCCAAGACACCCAAGGGAGACCCCAAAGAGAGCAACAGCCACCGGCTTCAACGTCTGGTGGGGAATAAACAACAGGTCTAGACTCGGGGAATGTGAGGGCTGATTCCAAAATAACATTGCTGCCATGCTTGCGGCTGCTCATCACGGGTAACATGACGGAGAAATAATTCAAAGAGCGCACTCAATTCTTAAATTGAAGGCTGAAAAAGTGTCTTTTCTCTGAATCAAGAAATCTCCGTGCCCTGGAAGGCTAGCGAATAGCATCTCCTGGATGGTGGTCGTGTAGTTTATTTCCATTCCTGCATGTCTTGGACTATTCGGAATGTTGACGAGGTCTCGCAGCGGGCCGCAAAAGGCACCAAACGGCTTCCTCTCATTCCCGCCACTCAAGGCAGAGGAAATATGAGCAATAGCTCTGTGGCATGGTAGTATTTTGCCACCATTGAGACTGTCACGAGGCTGATGAGTCTATATCTTACAAAACAGGGAGCAGTCGGCAACCCCAAGAGTGAATTCCATACTATGCTGCTGAGGAAAAGTTGAAACACATGCATCTAGCTCTAGTCATTGAGCTCCGTAATGGAGCTAATTGATATTATTTGACATAATGGTGTTGAAGATGAAGTTTGGCGACCGATACTTTGTATGGTTTGTATTTATTGCGACATCTCAAACAGGGTGCCGTGGAAACAAGGGCTCAATTTCAACCTTCAAATCTAGCAGCCTGTTGGTACTGCCAGACGTGCTATGTTTTCGTACATGAACAAGGACACGCTTGATGGCTGTTACGGGAATCCAATGGCTAGCTTTTTCTTTTAACCGTGATTAGAGAGATCTCGCCATCACCCAAGGCACGGTATTCATCTGAAGAAATTCGTCTGCTACATGACAGATGACTGTACTGTCCTCACGACAGACATGTGGGCTGTCGGTCATAAGCGTTTGGCATAGATTATCGCTGTTACCTTGGATTTTTCCACGTTGCTGTCAAAGATCTGAGTAAGCTGGGAAGCGATATCCTTGTCGACGCAATCTCGATATTGTGCTCCGTACTACTTCGTACCTAGTAGCAAACAGTCGATAGGACTCTCGGTTCAGATGCGCATTTTAACAATCTTCAAAGTGGCGTGTTTTACGGAGTAGTACTCGATCCCGAGACGATAAAAGGCCCCCTTTCCCCCCAATGACCTGTCATCCCCCGCGAAATACGAAGGATTGATAGGCCCCGCAATAATGACAGATGCCGAATTCTGCGCAGGAGAGGAGGGGCTCAACAAAAAAAAAATACTGCCGAAATGATGGACGGCCCCTCAGTCCATTATCGTTCAGAATAGACAGGGAATGCTGCAAAATAGCCGCTGCTCCATGCTCAGCGGCTCGAGTGTTAGAATTGACATCAAATGTGGTGCTGGACAGAGGCGTCTAGAAGACTGGTAAAGAATTCCGAGGCGCTTAGAGGCGCCAACTAATAGGTTTAGCACCCGCTATCCCTTCGCGCCATGGTAGTCCGGGGAAAGCAATTGGTTAACAGCGCAAGCGGCGAGAACCGGCGGGCCGCGCGGATACCACGCGAGAGCACAACTCTGCCAACGGGATTCGAAGGGGACGGTGGCAGTATTTCGTATTGCTGTACTCTATAGACAGCGATAGAAGATGATGATGGCGGCGACATGCCATACTGAGTGCTTGGCCCGTGGTAGAAAATTGCCGAGCCGTCAGATAGATGGCGGCAACCTGCCAGAGGCCTCTCGCGGAATAATACCAACGGCCTGTCGAGGCAGGGTTCTCAATTGTGCATGGTGCTAGTGCCCATGTAGGTAGGATGCGCGACGCGGCGCTGCGGTGCAGTCAGGAGTCCTGGCAAGGCCACGAGGAGCACGCCATCTCAGATACTGAGTCCCAAAGCCGTGGGAAGACGCTGTCCCGGCGCTGCGGCTCCTTTTCCTTCTCCCCTCGATGAGAATCCGTCTAGAAGTCCGACGGAAGCTTCTGGATAGGAGGAAATTGCGCGCCTGGGGCCGGGAATCTGGCTATCGAAATTGCCAGCAGATGGGCGCAAAGAGGCCGCACGAAATCTGGCGCTGCACTCGGTACCTTGCATGAATGGGACGTAGAGAGGACCCTGCTTCTGTGCCCATGCCCTGATGTGCTCTGATTGCATTTTTTTTTTTTTTTTTTGCTGCGTCTCCTCGTGGGACCATGTCATGGCCCATGCCAGGGAGCAGCAGGGACAGGGTCTGGTGCCTTAGGCATATCATAGCGACGAGTACCTCTACACCATGCTGGAGTGCAGAGGTACCTCTGCTGGGCTTGCTTGGGTCGCAGGCAGAAGGAGGAGCAAGCCGTTTGGTGCAGAGGGGCCTAGAGCCGGCCTGGCTTCCGCATTTAGTGGCCTTGCCATTGCTCCGTAGGTACGTGTAATAGAGGGACATTTATTTCGTACTCCGTACTGACTCGGCGGCCATTCTTCGTTGCCCGTCTTGTATGGAGTAGATGCTCCTGATCTCCCTTATCTCGCTGTAACTTACTCGTGCGTACCTGAAAATAGGTGCCAGTGCCCGTGGCAAATAATAATACCCCATATACCCCGTACGGAGTACTCCGAAGGGGTAGCACAAGCACATGTAATTTTAGCAGGCAAATAGAGGGGAGAGACAGACAGACAAAGCGATGTGCGCACGAGTCGCTGGAAAGCGCCATCGTGGCTCAGACCATATTCTGGCTTGGGGGTGGCTACTGCTGTCTCAGTTTCACCGCTTTCTGCTCTGTTCGTGGGACATGGCGATTGGGCAGGTGCCTCTGGAAGGCGCCAGTCACGAGTGCTTGCCCTCTCGCTTGGCTCTGGCTTGTGCAAGCGCGGGTGCGGGTGCAAGGTGAGAAGGAGCTGCTGTGATCAGTGACTGCTGCTGCTACGTCTTCTGATGACATGTGAATGAGCGCCGGGGCACAATCGCCAAACTCTATTCTCTCCATCACACATTACACGGAGTAGATGCTAATGGATACTACGTAATCATCCCATCTTTGTCTTTGCCCTGCTTACCTTCCCTTCCGTGCTGTCGTGTTGCTGTTGTACTACTACCTGGTACTTACTAATGGTAGGACTGTCTACTAGCAAAGCATGTGATGGATGATTCTCTCGGTCTACGAGGCGTTATATCCGTGCTTTAGCAGCTGAAGCACTCGCCACCTGACGATGCCTGCGTGGCTGAGAGAGAACCCGCATACCTGCGCAATGGCTTAGCAGGTTTTTAGCACAGACGATCAAGACAATGCCAATGCTAACAAACAGCAGCACAATGCCAGAATGCCTCTGTTGCCTCTCTTCTTGGGGGGCCACTTTGCGACTGATGGATAGAACTGCCCCTCTTCTTGGCCGGAGTAATAGTGGCGGATTTGTTCCCTTCTTTTCCTCGATTTGGCCATATGGCCACCATCGGCTACACCAGCCGCCACGCTCGACTACAATGCAGACGATGATCATGGCGTCTTTTTTCAGAAAGCCAAGTCCCGTCCCGCAACTCTCTTTTTAGCCGTCTGTCCAATGACGTTGCTGAGGTGGCAGCGATCGTAGCGACATCGGCTGCCGCTATCCAACCACGGCCTGCTGGCCGACCACATTTTGCATCAACTCGCCCTGCTTTGGTTCGTTGCGCATGACCCCCCTCCAGGCTACTGCGACAAACTCTGCTGCTGCTGCTGCTGCTGGCTCTGCTAGCATTGCTACATACTGCTACTGCAACAGCTACAGGCGCTAGCTCCATCAGTGCGCGTGTGCGTTGGTATGGCTCTTGTGGTAGTGTAGCGCCGCCTCCACTTGGCCTGCAGCAAGCAAGGTACGCCTAGAGCTGCTCGAAACCAACCACAAGAGGCCCGCCATGCAGCCTCGCTCGACGTGATTTGCTGAGCGGCGGTGGCATGTGCGCATCTGGGCAAGGAGGCAGAGGGACCCCTTGCACGCATGTTTTTAATAGACGCTGCTTGGCTGCTCGTGTACTTGATACAAGCTACGGGAGGCGTCATGACGAGCTTCCAAAGCTGATCTGCGCACATGACAGGTACCTGTACGGCAGACACACATGCCCTACTTGGTCTTGTTGTGCAGATAATCCCTCGGCTGTGATTCTTTGATTCGACGGCATGCACATGTACTTTGTGCGTGCATCATCACTTGTATATCATCGACCTATGACCCCGGCACACGTATTTGCCTCTCCCTTTATCGAGCCAAGTTTTCGTCCTGAGGGTCCTTGTTCACTCGGTTGTGCAATAGCGCCCTCACAAACCCCTCGCTTGCTGCCCGGACTCTGGCCGTCGACCTGCATTCCCACTTCTTCGTCATTTAAGCGTTCAAGACCTGAAAGAAGCGAGAGGGGCCCGTTGAGCAGCTCTCCACTTCGCACGGAAGACCTAGCATAAGTGCTACTGGCCCTCAGCTCCCGCAGCTTGGCGATGGGCCCTTTCCAACCGCCAAAGCATCCTAGACTCTGGATTCTGGGTCCAATCGATTAGCCACGCGACGGCGTCTCTGCAAAGAGCCCGCTCTTGACCACCTATTACGAGACTGGTTGCTTTTTCGAGTCCGATCTCGACGCCCTCTCGACGCCTTTGGGGTGACTCGACAGAACTTTTGCTCTTTTTTTCATAAGCGACTGTTGGCCTCCACCCTTCCGTCTGCTGTACATCGTTGTTGTGTCTTATTCCCACCTTGGTTCTTTGAAAAGAAGAAAGAGGCAAAAAAATCACCAGCACAGCCCAGCCCGCAGGTAGTAAATGGGGACAGGATAGTCGCACCGTCAAATCAGGTTATCAAAATTATCTGAATCTCGTCATCGTCAACTGATCCTTGTTGCCGTGGTTTGTCCGCTTGCTCACCGCCGACTGGTGATTCGACTCTCTCTCTCAGAAAAACTCCACAGCTGTGAACAGAGACCCCGGCCCTGCATACTGTCCAGGCAGGGATCGGCTCACCAACTACGGACCCCCCTACGGAGTGGCCCCTGGACATTGAATTTTTTTTTTCTTGACTGCCCCCCCGCTTGCCGTGGGCCCTGAATCGGACGCCATAGACCGGACCAATCGAGGCGTTTGCCGTTGTCAGTCGCAATCCCGCTTGTCGCCCTCATCGATTCGACAAGACTAGGCGCGAGGCCTTGACACTGTGGGTGCGCACATGGGCGATTGTTTTATAACTTTGCGTTATAATCATCATTTGTGGCTCGTTACTGCCGTGACCCAGACCGCATCTTTTTTTCTGCTTGTCTCGAGCCGCTCGCAATTTCCAGGGGGGCTCCTATCTATACAAGTGTACATGCAAGATCCCGTTTGAGCCTAAGGATATATACCACCTACTCGATACCGAACCGTCATCAACTTTTCGCCCTCACGATACGCTTCTATTGGGGATATCTCAGGTTTTTTTTTAACAAGGCCCAAGCTGGCTGCGACATCATATTAAGGACAACTCCTTCGCCGGCCTATATAGCTGTCGCCCATTTATATACCACCGCTTATATTGCGCCGGCCGCGAACGATTCGAGAATATCATCACAATGGCATACTCAGCACGGCGCATGTCTGACACCCCTCGCCACAGCTCCCATAATATCGAGCTGGTAGATCCCCTTTCATCGCCTCCTTCGACCTCCCGGGGACGTCAATCTATTCAGTCATTCAGGCACCACAGAGACCAGTCCCCAACTATCGTCAAGGTACAACGCAAGGACTCCGGATACGAATCTCATACCTCATCGCCACGCAACTCAGCCACCTACATTCGCCCCAAGCCTTCACGGCGCTCGTCAGGGCTTTCTAAATATGGCACTTCATCCACTCAGTCTTTACGATCCCGCATAAGGCCCACCATACGTCGACCCGCCACCAGTCAAACTTCTGTCTCGTATCAACTCCGGACTGCTGGGGCAGCCAACCAAACGGCGCATTATCAGTTCCCCGCTGCCGACCTTGTTGAACTCACGGAGACGAGTCAAGAGGCACCGGATACTTGTTTGCCACCGCAGACCACGCATTACTGGACCAGCGATAGAACCCGTCGATTGGAGTATGCCGCTATTGACGCAGCAGGCAAGGGCGTCAAGGGCTGGATCCGAAAGAACCTGCTTCCAGATTGCTTTGCTAGCAAAGGCAGGCACGTTGCCTTTGATGATGATACTGGTAGCGTTCGCCGGTACAGGCTAGACCTGGAGGACGAACAAGACGAGAAGTCTGCATCTGGTTGTGCAACCTCGCATCCACACAAGAGACGCTTCTCTGTTTGGATCCATCGCAAGAGCGTTGCTGTCTAGCCCCCTCTACCTATCCATTCCTTGATCTGCAGGATTATCTCGCGATATAATCACTTCAGATCCTTTCATTTTTGCATTTCGGCGCATCACATTATTCGGCGTTGTATACCCCGATTGGTTTTATTTTTTTTTTCCCTTTATGTTCTCGTATGGGTCTGAACGAGTCGAGATACCAAGCATACATATACCAGGAGAGCGATTTTTTTTCTTTTCTTTCAAATTTCATTTTTCAATTTGCATAGACACATGGGAGTCGGAATGCACATTTAGAGTCGCTATATGAATGACCCCCCTTTCTTTTACGTCTTGGCTTGCCCATTTTTGGGTGGTGGAAGCCGGTTGCACTCGAGCAGGTTGAGCAGTGCAACATCCAATGATCTGGATGAGATGAATGACCTATTTTGTTTTACAGCTGATGGATAGAATATTGCGCATGACCATTGACACTGGAATGCAACGAAAGTGAAGGAGCGGAGATGGGGGCCCGTGTGTGGCCCGTGAGGACAAGCAAAGCCAGACTCTTTGTTCCTCAATTCTGGCTTTAGATAGAAGCAATCAACTCACAATTAAACTGTGCACAACTCGAGTAAAAAAAGTGATAAAGTTTGCCTGTCCTCCTGGTTAATGAAACTTTTTGTCTATTGATCTCAGTGTTGCGACGCCTCATGAAAACGAAGTGAAACAGCAGAGTAGCAACAAACCAGCAATGATGGCGAGTCAGCCCTCAATTCACCCAAACAGCTTCCCCGGTCCTTCAAAGCTCAAACTTGCCTCACGAGGCGCTCGCAGGGCCCGAAGCGCCACTCCTTCTGCCTACCCCTCAGGCTCGGGAGGGCTTTCGGCAGACCCACCCGGCGTCCGCCCGTATTTGCGGGGCTTGGCTTTGCGATCCGGGCCAGCGGCGCCGGGCTTTCCAGCTGGACCTATCGTCTCAATCGCCGAAGAGCAGGAGAAGGAGGGGCGAGAAGTAAAATGTACAGGCTCATCGCCGTCAGAGGATTTCATAGAGGGTGTGCCGGTGGAGGTGGCGAGAATAGTGGTCAACATGCAAGAGCATTACGCATCGTGCGTGGATGAGCTTGCGGGCAAGTTGAGGGGCGTGGAGAAGCATTTGAGACGGACGAGGGGCGAGAACAGGGAGATGAAGAGGAGGCTGGACATGCATCTCGTGATGCTGCGGCAGGCGGCGGAGTTTATGCAGAGGGTTAGTGAGGAGTGTCCTTCGTTTGCTGGTGTGGACATGGATGTGCCGTTGAAGCCGGTTGTTGAGAGGGGATCTTTGAGGAGTGCGGATGGGGAGGTGAGCAAGAGGGGGATAATGGAAGAGAAATACTGCACGAGGAGAAGGAAACTGGATGGGCGACTACCACTGAAGCCGGCGCCGTTGATAAAAAGTTTGCAGCTCTCTAGGGGTAAAAAGGACGGGATTCATGCAAAGGGGGGATCTAATGTAGGAATACTGCCCAATCAAGACAGCAACAAGAGAGACGACAGTAATCAGCGTGGAAATAAGGAAGATGATGACGACGCCATCAGGATATTGGATGGAGCACCTCGTCTTAGAGCCCTCTTGCGCAAATCTCTCTGGACGGCTATTAATGATCCTCCTGCTCACGAGCAATTGCCGCTCGTCAATAATGATACGGCGACCGATTACGACGCTTCTTCTCCTTCTTTGGTCTCAGCCTCGCCGTCACGCTACGAAGGTTCTTCCACTAACGCGAAATCATCATCACCAACACCATCATCATCACCATCACCACCACCAAAACCCCGATATTCCACCCCTCGCCGCACAACAACCCCCCGCTACGCATCCGGCCCTCCAACCCGCCGCTTCCGCTTCTACCGCATGGGCCGCACCGTCCTCGACGTCTGGCAGGAATACAAGCACGGCACACGGGGTAACCCGGCCATTGAAAGCCTCGAGCGCGAGTACGGCACGGGCTGGCGCGGGGGTAGCCTGCGCGAGGTCAAGTACGCGAGCAACTACGTTGGCGTGCGGCAAAAGGTGGTCAACACCGTGGAGGAGATGTGCGAGAGAGAGGGGATTGGGGCGGAGGAGGCGTGCAGGAGGTTGGATGCAAGGGTGGATGGGAGGATGCAAATGTTGATTTCGGCGGTGAGAAAGGGGGAGGATCCGTTCGAGGTGATTCCGGAGAGGTGAAGGAATTTGGGAATATGTTGGGTCATGGTTATTATTTCGAGTTTGATTCAAAACTATCCTGCACTACGTCATCTTCCATTGGTATCAATTTATCCAGTCTCCCTCATACAACAACTACCCATCCAGCTCGAAGCTCTAAGTCGCCCTGGGCTTCACCTTGACATATAAATCAATAGGACGAGTGTTGAACCATCCGTCCTGCTCCAGCTTATACTCCGGATTCACCAGCTCAAAGTCAACCTCCTTGATCAACTTGGCCAAGACAAGAAAGCTCCACTGAAGAGCGTAATACCTGCCAATACACACTCTCTTGCCATTACCGAACCACTTCTTAGCACCAGCAGGTAGTTTCTCGTATGCCTCGCCAACCATGCGCTCAGGCTTAAACGCCAGAGGATCCTCAAACACGGCCGGATCGCGGTTCACGCCTTGCAAGACGATAATCATGGGCTGATTGTATGCAATCTGGTACTTGCCTCCGCCCAGCAGCACGGGGCTCTTGTCGCCCTCCTTTGGCCGCGGCTCAATGTTGAAGCCTGGTGCGGCGGAAGACAGACGAAGCGACTCGCGCATGATGCCTTGAACGTACTCTAGCTGCTCAAGATGCTCGAGCTCGAATTCGCCATCGCCAATAACGCGATCCAGCTCTTCGCGAGCCTTGGCAACAACCTCTGGGTGGTGGTGAAGATAGTAGATTGCGTAGGTAAGCAAACACGGTGCTGTGCTGCTACCAATGGGCATCGAAACAATCTCATCAATGACTTGCGTGTCGGTCAGTGTCTTGCCCGTTTCCGGATCTGGCGTGTTCATCATGGCAGTCAGAGTATCTTGCCGGTCCGTCGGGTTCTCTTTACGATATTGGACGACATCTGCAGCATACTCTCGCATTGTCTTGATTGAAGACTTGAACTTTCGGCCATAGACAAGCCAGTTGAGCACTCCCGGCCGTGTAGGGCGCTTCATCGCCTCAGAGGTGGAATCTTCCATCGCCTTGAGCATGGGATGCGGAGGACCAGCGAGGCCGTTGAGCCGCTTGCCGAACAAGACGTAGGTAGATGACTCGAGGTTCAATCTATTGAGCTGCTCCACAAGGCAGATTTTATTGTTGTCTCCGAGACCCCTCCAGTTATTTAGAAGCTCCGTGGCCAGGTCACGCATCTCTCCGAAATGGGCCCCCATTGCGTCTGGTCTCAGCGTGGGGAAGATGATTCGATGAGCAATGCCCCAGTTGGGCTCATCATCATATGCAGTGAAGAGTGCGTCGTGGACCGCGGCCCGGATCTCGACAACCGGACCGCCGACATATTTGCGGAAGCGCTTCTCATCGCAAAGCTCCTCGGCCAGAGCCACACTTGCAACGAAGACGAGCGTTTGGCCAAGGACTTTGATCTGAAAGATTTCTCCATACTTGTCCGCGAGGGTCCTTAATGAAGTCCACGTGTTACTGGGCTTCACGTCAAAGATGTTGCCCAGCAATGGAACACCAGGTGGCTTAGGAATCGGGGTCGACATGATGCTCGTATCGTTGATTCAAGGGACAAGGAGATAGTAGAGGACTACACAAGGACTGGAGAAGGAAGAAATGAGGAGCAGGTAAAAGGGAAAAAAAAGGAGGAAAAAAGCTGAGGGAGATGGTGGCTACGAATTACGAGGTCAATGGTCGTAATATATGCATTGGCCCCAGTCTGGATCAAGGACCGTGGATCTGTAGTGAGACATTCACTTTTCTCTCCTTGTCCTACCGCAAATCACAAATGCTGCCTGCGTACATGTACGTGGTTCACAGCGACAACTCATCCATGCAGTAGCCACTAGCTCTGCAGCTTTAAGCCAGCAGCAAGCATTAGAGCTCGAGATGTCTCTGCTTCTGGCGCCAGCCTGGTTGGAGGTCAAATCTTGGCCCCCCCTCCCAAATGGCCATGGTCATTTGGATCCGCGAATTGCGAGCTGCAGAGTGAGACATTCCCCGCCGGCGTCTGTCGTCATTTGGCCCGTATCGGGAATCAAGCTGTCTTAGCAGCTCCATGGAGCATATTAGTAGTAGTAGTAGTAGTGCTTGAACTCCGTAATACCTGGCTCGTACTGCTGCTGCTGCTGCTGGCTCTGGCCTTTAGATCAACGAGCGGCCGGCACATCGCAAGGCCTGCATTAGCGCCCGGGCGCTGAATGGACGGCGGCCGGCGATTAGGACGGCTGGGGAGCACTTTGGCTCTGATCCATGGCTAATTGCCCGTCTCCTAGTGGCCAATCTGGTCTCGGATGGATCTGTCGTGACGCTGGATATCGCCGAGAAGAGCGGCCACTGGACGCCACTCTTGCCAGAGCAGAGCTGAATACCAGGGTCATTCTGTACGATTTTTTCCCTTTCCCAGGGTTGTTTCGCTGCGTCTAGCATGGTGGGATTTGGTGAAGCCCAATCTTTTGGCCTGTGTAGCTTGTAAATGAGATCGATCTGGAAGAGCCCTCCAAGCTTTGCTGGTTTCGGATGATGCAGATCAACCGAGTATGCCATTCAATCACTACATAGAAGCACAAGTACAAAGGGTTATAAAAAAAAGAGGGAAGAGAACGTGAAGAAGAGAACAATGCTTGCATCCGACGCCGTGACGAAAAGTGCAAGACAAGAGCAAGACAAAAGACGAAGCAAAGTGGAGCGAAAAACCCGTGCTTAGTCACCCACCCTCCGAAATTTACAGGGCCATCAACGCGCCTCCCTAACAAAGCTACACGTCTCCAGAGCGCCAGCCGAGGCGCCACCTGTTAGATCGCAAGACTCAAAACTTCGAAACCATCCCAACAGCTTCGGCATCGCAAGGGATCCTCACGCTCATTTCTGGCCTTTGATTCGAATTCTCTTTTGCGATCAAACGACTTACACTCTCTCGTCACCATGACTCGCGCGCAGCAGACCATTTCCATCGGCCTCTTGGTCTCTTCTGTATGGATTTCCTCGAGCCCCCCCCCTTCTTTAAAGGCTGTTGTATCGCCTGGCTTCATTCTATAACCGTTTTGCTGACCAATTGCTTCTCCAAACAGCTCTACTTTGCTCTCTTCCTTGAGCTCATTCCTCTCCCTCCTCTCGTCCAGCAAGAAATCGTCCCAGTGGTACGTTGCCACCCCCCTCTCACTCCCCGATTGCCATACAATCTCCATGCGACTAACCTCAGCTATTCTATAGCTCCCGTTCTGGGCCCTTATTTCTTTCGGCGCGTTCCTTCTCTTCCGCCTCGGCTGGGGCGTCTTCACGTTCAACGATGTTCCTGCCGCGCACAAGGAGCTGATGCAGGAGATTGAACAAGCCAAGGTCGATCTCAGGAAGCTTGGTGTTGACGTGGACTAAATCATTGCATACGTGGCGCAACTGGAAGAGGATACATAAAAAATAAAATAATAGTGTGCGATATCACTGCGGGATCAATACAAGTAGTGTCATTTAGTGGAAGCCAAGTCCCGTTTGGGCTCGCTCTTCTTTGCCATTGGTGATGATGGATTGAGCCGATTGAATTGCTCATCTCGAACAAGGTCAAAACACCTCTTACTTGGGCCCGCCCCTGGACCTTGCCTTCATATCTCGTAACTCATTAACGGGGACATATGTCTGCTTCATTGTTCTCCTACAACTAAGGCCACGATAGTTTTAACAGCGAGAGATGGGTCCTGCCCTCCCTCTACAAGATCTTCAAACAGTTTTGGAAGCTTCCCCAACACCCCACGCTGATCCGCCTTGCGCCCTATAGATTCGTTAGCATTTAGTTTTTTTTTAAGACGAGGTTTAGAGTGAAGACAAGACAGGAGAATTCTTACATTTGCCCGGGACGCCAATCATGACTGTCACCTTATTTTGTGCCTCTCCAATCCAATCAAAATCAATCTTCCACTCCAATCGAACCGATGACGTAGGATCCGACCGCTTCTTCGACGGGATATTAAACTCGAACGCTTGCTGACCCATGAAATGGGCCAAAGCAGCCTGCTTGAGGGATGGCGTGGATGCTGACTGCTCCTCTTCCTCTGCCTCATCGGCTGCTCGTCGTGTGGCCTTTTTTCTCCGTACCTCAGCGACGGCTTGTAAGATTTCTCCCTTGGAGGTCAACTCCCGGTCCAGTTTAGACCACAGATACGCTCTTTGGACCGCAGCCTGGTACCATTCTCCCATAGCCCATGAGAGGATGCCTATATTGCGCTGCATGCTCCTGTTGCAGTCGCCCTCGCATATCTTGGTGACGAATGGTCCTAGCTCAGCCCTTGATGTAGGCTCCAGGGAATGCACCTTGAGTTCGAGGATGCTAGAGTTCATGGCATTTACCACCATCTCGACCTTCGAAGTAAAGAGCCCTGGTGCGTCTTTTGACCGGAACGTCATGATGCGTCGTTGTCGCAACGGCTGATCCCCATCCGGATGCAGGACAGCCATGGACGATGTTACGTCAAATGGGCTGAATAACTGCAGATATGGCAGTTCTTCCTCCGCCGTCATTTTTATCGGATGATGGGATTTGATATCTGAAATATCGACACGGTCCTCTGCCGTAGCGACAACTGGAGTCACCCTCCCAAAAGGTAGCAATGCCGTGGGGTTTAATGCAGCTTTCAATAGCTGCTGCGATGGCGGCGGCGGGGCATTTGCCTCTGAATCAAGGAGATGCCGGCGAACCACCTCAAAGACCTCATCCTCATCCTCAAAGCTCAAGATACGGCCAGAAGCCTGCATCAACCGGATCCGATCGTTCTCCTTGCTGACAATCTGCAAATCCCGCTTCAACTTGGCAATCTCTTCATCAAGGGCCTCAATTTCCTTCTTCTTGTCCCCGTTCGGATCATATGCGTGAACTTGACGAGCCGGATGAGCTTTGTCGTCCAAGGTGGGCTCCCGAGTATTGCCTTCGACTTCCCTTTGCGCATGCACGAAGCCGTGCATTGGCAGTACGGCTTTCCCACTGGGCTTTCCGAATGGACGACTTGCTGAGGGCTTTAATGGCGAGGGCTTTTTCGATCTGGGCTTGTCCCTCCATCGCGATGGACTACTGTGTATGCCTTTCGGTGGTGTGAAGGAGATGGCATCGGGGATGGACGGCGGCAGCTCAGGTTCTGGATACGAAATGGGCCGACCCGAGTTCGGTGATCGTCGTTGTCTTCTCCCCAAGAACGAGTCTGCCTCATCATCTCCTTCAGGTGCAGGCGGTGGTAGCGGTCGTGGCCTCGGTTTGAAAGGCGATCTAGTAGGCGCCCCAGCTAAACTACTCTCAGGTTGTCGTGACGACGGTAACGATCCAGAGCTTTGCGTAGTGTCGTTTTCATCTTGTGTTAGATCACCAGCTGCTGGCGCTGGCGCGTTGGCGGCTTCGTGGGCAGCTTCTCGGGTATCGTCGTCGCTCGTGGACCGAATCTGGCGTGATTCTGTTGGCGGTGCAGGTCGTTCGTTGTCCAGGGCCTGCAACGGGTGGCGTACCACACCGCCTTTCGTGTGTGCGGCGTTCAGGTGACGATTGGCTCGCATTCTCAGAGGCTCTGGCGATGTTGGGGTCGCGTCGCTGCCGCTGCTGCCAGTGTTGACGGAAGCATTGCGAGGTGAGACCCGACGTCTCTTTGACGCGGGCTCATCCATCGTAGTAAAACAAAGGGCTAGTGTACAGAAAAACCATTCAATAAGACAAGGAGTATGTTTGACGATAGAGACGAATAGAAAGAGAAGAAAAAATGCAGGGTATAGTTGGCCTGTACGAACAGCTTGGCGATGTGGGATGGTGTTTTTGGCTGAATGGAGCGCGTCACAGCGAGCTGCAGCTAAACAATGCGGGCGTGGACCAAAGAGGTAGGCGGTAACTTTTGGGTGTTGGGAGAATGCGGCGGCTAGACGACAGTAGCTCTTACACGGCACAAGTTCATCATCAGCCTTTCTTTACGGGCAACAATGCATTGATTATAATTATGACAAGATCAATATTCTCGTTGAACCAAAATTCAATGTTTCCATTGTCATCATTTGGACCTTTTCCCCCTAAACGCATCGCTTGATCCGAGGTTAAAACCGAGACTTGCATTCGATACCGTCACGTGCAGCTCTATTGCTCATAGAACCAGAAACCCTGCCGCCTACCCGCGCCCCGATGACGTCCGAATCGCCCCCCACAAAAGCTTTGCGACGCCGAACTGCGAATTCCGGGCCTTTGCGTCCTTCTCATCCGGCATCCCTCCGGCTTCGGTAGAGCGAACTCTTATAACGCTGCCTTTGCGCCGCATCGCATTTCTCGCAGCTTAATTCCTCAAAGCTGCAGAAACCCTCACAATGTCGTCAAGAACCATTATATCGCGGTTGGGGCTGGTGCGGCCGAGCGCGGCTTTATCGCAAGGACAATGCTGTCGACGATGCTTTGCCAGTGTCTCGGGAGCAGTCGCGGATGAGCAGTGGCCGCAGAGAACACCGCTTGGGGCATATTATGAAATCATCTTCGAGAACCCTACTGCATATTCGCCTACCAAGACGCTCAAGCGACCACCTAGCTCCGGCTCAACGGACCCGAAGTCACCATCCCTCGACCAAGCATCCAAGAGTTTGCCCAGTCAATCTACCCTACCAGATACGCTACGAGCCCAGCAATCATCACTGCCAGCATCTCCAGAAGTAAGAGCGCGTGTCGTCTTTGGCTCTCGTCTTCTTGGCCCTGCCGAAGAGGCGGATCGCCTTGCCACGAAGAAGGCGAAATCTACATACGTCGCAGGCGTCCTCATACCTCCCCGTCCAGAAGAACCAGACAACTGCTGCATGAGCGGGTGCGTCAACTGCGTCTGGGATCGCTTCCGTGAGGACCTGGAAGAATGGACAATGAAGAAGGCCGAAGCGAAAGCGCGATTAAAGGCCGGGGGCAGCACCATGGATGCTGATGGCGGTGGATCAGAAACAACATGGGCGAGCAAGATTTCAAAGGACATGTGGGACGAAGAAGCCTTTCAGAACGTCCCAGTTGGCATTCGCGAATTTATGAAGCAGGAGAAGCGGCTAAAGGAAAGACACGAACGAGAAGGCACTTTGGGTGGCTAAACAATTAAAGGGGGCATAGAGGAGAAAAGAAACAGAATAAATTTTACATCAGGATTACAGCGGGCGGCAGTTTTTGATAATAAACCAGCTACAAAAGAGGTACGGCACGGGCACAAGTATAGAATAGAGAGCAATTATTAGATCAGAAACAGGAGTGCTGATATTAATGGTATCTTCATTTTTTTATCTATTTCTTCATTTTACGTATTCGCACGCTTAGACGACAAAGATTTATTATATCTACTTGCGGGCGGCAAAGCGGTCATGCTCTTCGATGTCGATGGCCTCCCAGGGGTAGTTGATCCAGGCATCGCCGCAGGTGACGGCAGCCAGGTATCGGCTGTTGACCATCTCCTCAGGCAGCTGGCCCTTCTTGGGCTTGTCCTTGTTCTGTAGAGAGTTAGTAAATGATAGTTTCCACCATGATATGAAATCCCAAAAGAACGTACGTGGAGGACAAAGATGCTGAACTCAGCCTTGGGCGCATCGGGTCCGAGTCTCTGACGGGCCAGCTCGACATCCTTCTCGAGCTCCTTGACGGCATATTCGAGGGTTGTCCGGGTATCGTCGACCTCGTCCACGATCAGGACTCGCTTGCCGACGAGGTTCTCCATCTCGCCCAGGGCGCTGAGATCCAGCCACTGGGTGCGGGTGACCTTGGTGCCGATCTCCTCAACCTGGCTATCGTCGCCGAGAGACTCATACAGGGAGAGACCGATGGCCTGAATGGGGATGTTGGGGGATCCGGGCTGCTTGAGGAACGAGCGCAGGATTCGTGCAGGGACGTAGCCACCGCCGCCGATGGCAATCATGAGCTGCGGCTTGAAGTCATCGAGGATCTTGGAAGCGGCCTGCTGGCACAGCTTGTGAACCTATTGCAGCAAAATCGAGTCAGCTTTCATGTTTAAGGGAAAACACAATATCCAGGGTTTTTTTTTCCTGCCATACATCGTTGTACGAAACGTAAATCTTCTCAACCATGGTGACGGCTTAAAAGAGGATTTTTTTTTCTCGTTTGTTTTCGTTAACGAGGGGTATCAAGTAAAGAAAAATATGAGAAGTGATATTTATAGTATGAAGATGAAGATAGAGACAGATTTTGACGAGGCCAGCGACCACGGGAGCGATACAAGATGCGCAGAATGCCCAAGAGGAAGAAGAAGAAGAAGAAAAGAAAAAAGAGGAGAGGGAGAAAAAAAAGAGAAGCAATCACCAGCGCCGCAAGAAATTCGCTTCACACATGCTTTCGGCGGCTTCCGATGGTAATTTTTTTTTCTTAAATTTTTTTCTGGGTCGGCACAAAAGGTTCCATTTTCCCCTCCCCCACCATGGCGCTGCTGCGTCACTGTCTGTGATTCATTTACTGATTAGCATTTGCTCCGTAGGGATGCATTAGACATGCTTTTTTGGGTTTAGGTGATCTCAAGCATCGATTTGCGCTACTCAGTAAGAATTTTTCCTTTGATTTACATGGAGCGCTGTACGCATTTGGATACGGCTTTGTTGTTGTGACAGTACCTTGGTAACTAAGATCGGGTGAACTACCAACAGCTGATACAAGGAAAACCGCAACTAAGCAAAAAAGAGCGGCAGGCAACAGGTTGCAGGGAGATCAAGGGAGCCTAAGAGTGACTCAATCACCGAGCGATGTGAACCTCCAGATGCGTGCTAGCCAGTTTCAGAATGGTTGTTTGGGCTTAATGATTACGAGCGTCACTACAGACTTGAGCGTATTTCCCTTTGTAGTGTTATGAATCCTCTGAAGATGGAAATCCTGGATTCGCTATCTGTGGTGCTGAATCAACCACGCTTCTTCGTTAATATGATGGGTGTCCCAGTATGCAGGGAGACATAACTCCCGGGTTGTATCTTTTTATTTATTTAGTAGTTACTCCGTATTTAATTTTTATTTTCTGAAAAGTGGAGCCTAAAACAGAAACTCTCTGCCACTCGACTTGTCAAGTAAGCATGGTTGATAACGTTAACGCCATAAATGCCCCATTCCAATAGCCTCCAAGGCCTCCTTAAAAGTCCCTGCGCTCTGTATACACTGTGGAGAGGCTTCTTTTGTAAAAGCGAATAGGTACAATAGCCAGATGGTCTAGGACTGATATCTTGAGCTTTTGGATTCATCGACTGGATGCTAGATTAGAGAAAGCTACCGCATTGCGATCAAGTTCCCTTGGATCATATATTCTTCCATGTTACATCTGTTATGTGATGCTGAGAACTACCCTCTTTTCACAAATGCGCATAACTCTTTTCAGGTGGTCGGTTCCCTGATGTGTTCTTCATCACGTCCAACCACTGCTGTGGCATTAGTCTCTTTTTTCACCTCGGCTACCTGGTGATGGTAATCTAATAACAGCGGAGATCAATATGTGACTGCCCTCGTCTCGTATACCAAATACAACTTACCAGATATCCCCCTTAAGCATTCGAATAATGTCGAAAAAGCAGCTACGAGAGCCACGATTTGCCCGAAGCCCCATGCATTCTCCGAGTCGCCACTGAGACGATTTTCGTTTGCTGCTCTTAGTGTAATGACCATGTAAAGATGCAGAGGATACTGCATCATCGCAAGCATGACAATGTATGGCGCTATTTCCTCTGTGGTTCGTGGCAATACGAAATTCCAGAACAAATTGATTGGTTCGCCGAAGAATGTTACCTCGCGACCATACCTCCAAACAAAGAACGGCTCCTTCTCAACAGGGGTTTCCATTCGCGATAAGAGCCCATGACAGATGATGCAAGCAACCAGTGCCGCAAGACAGTAAAAGCAGGTTATTCCTAGGTATATTGTGTCAACATAAGGATGGGAATCGCCGGGAGCAGTGATGAGGTGAGTGTCATAGCAGCGACCCGAAAGCGTATTACTCCAACCTTGTAACCTTATTCCAAAAAGCACCGAATAGGATAGATAAGTCGCAATGAATATGCCAAGTAGGCTGAATCGCGTCCACCTTTTACTTTCTTTATTTTGGCCGTAGATGTTAACAAGGCTAGCACAGTTCGAAATGCTACAGCACATCAATTAGCCGCGCAAAGCGAGCAAAGATGGTTTATGGTGTCCCGAGACGGAAACTTACGCGGTAAAGTTTATTGTGTCATACAATATGTGCATATGGTACAGACTCAGCGTCTTGTACTGAATGATACCTGCTATAACCAGCCCAACACCTAAGAGCCAGTTAATAATTCACACACCTAAGGCGTACAGCATTCATTCATACCATTGATGGTTTGAGTATCACTAATAGTGAGAAGGATTGCATCAATAATGCGTTTTTGAAGGTCCCACCGATTTTTATGGCGGTGGTGTAGAGTTGATAATGCACGGCGTAGTTTCGAAGGTGGACGATGTGTAGGCGCGGCGTTCCAAAGCGAAGCAATGGCCGGCTTCCAGAGCAATAGCGACCATATGGAAAGGATAAGCGAAAGTCCAGCTTGGAACGCAAAAGGAATTACAATCTGTCTCGATATTAGACACCTGCAATTAAACGATATCCCGAGTAAAGACTCGACTCAACTCCTAAGCCTGCAATATCAGAGTTTGTGCTGCCAACGCTCTGGCAATCTGATGCCATGACGGCGTTGAAAACATTTAGACAGAAAAACATTTAGCCCTCGCAAGCACCTTATACTGTTCGTGAGGGGCAACAACGACGATCATCCGCAACATCTGCCGCTTATTGAGGGGAATCGGAGCAAAAATCATGCCGCCGACAAGCATCCCACTCCTCCAAACCGACATCGGCAAAATAGACAATCTATTTCTCGCCTATTATTAAACATACATGGCCCTCATAGAGAAATACTTTCTCTTGTGGCATTACTCAAAAGCGAACTAAATCCGGCAACGTGCTATTGCAGGTCGAAAGTCACAGGCCTATACGCCAGCGTTAATAGTGTTCTATATATACAGTGACCCCTGTTCATATCAGATAGGTTTGGGGTTGCTTGATATCATGGCGCATGGATTAGGTTACAGGCTCTTAATATTTGTGTATAGAGAAAGGTGTTGGATGCCAGGCGTAGGGCTTTACTAACAAGCTCAAACCATCATCCATATGTGTCTGCGCATTCAACACGAGGGAACAGCCATATATAGATTATCCTTTGCTCAAGATTTGAGTGGCGTATATATGTGTATTTGACGTAAAACGGTCTTAGAGTTATGAATAGAGATCGTATCGCTAAAATAAACATTCTTAACGGTCCGCCAGCGTTGGACCAGAAAAGCCTATATCTTGGGTGCATGCTTGATGTCTGCTAGAATATGGAAACCGTAAAAGTTGAAAAAAAAAAAAAAACTCTCAATTTTTCAAAGATATAATAGCCACTACTTCGAGAATCTCTATGAGAGAAAGAGGGTACGAAAAGCGGCGAGAATCTCCGCTCAGGATTCACCAAGATGGCTTCATTTGGCTTCCAGGAAGCTCCAAACCATTGACCAGATATTCTCGTATTTCCACGCAGCACGTAGCCTACGTCAACAACCTGAGTGCTAGAGTTTCACATGTTGAGTATAAACAGCTAAATGTAGAGACACACTTGCGACATTACTACGAAATCATCATGTCTACTTGGCTTGAGCTCACTGGTTAAGCTTTGTCTCTATGGGTGAAGCCATCGACGCCAACGCAAACTTCGGCAAATACAAACATTTCTATTCTCCACGAAATGCAAGCTATATAGAATCCAGTAGAATATTCAGAAACTCTTTTGAACGCCATTTCACCACTAGATATGATACCATCACGACTATAACTAGAGCTCCTCCCCCCTCGACTATGCGGTTCTTTTCTTTCCCCCATCAACCGTCCCGCAAGCAAGAGTCCAGATATACGTTTTCGCTTCCTTAATACGAACAACTTCTCTGCTCTTACATATCATCTCGGGACATACCAATTCAAGATGCCTCATCAAGTTTTCCCTGGAGAGCCCTCTGATTTGGGCTGTTTCTATCTTGACGCGATAAAAAATAATCCAAGACTGGAAGGTATGTATTTGCTTATGAAGAATTTCCTACAGTGTTTTTTTATTCAATTTGACTAACCTGGATGAGTAGATATCATATGCCCTTATAATACCAGCCATAAACTCTCCCAAGTTCAAAGTCCCAAGGACTGGGGAGAGGTCAATACAAAGATCCGGGACCTCATGAAGCTCAACGAGATTGAAGAGCTCAAGGAACCGGCCTTGGATAAACCGCTCACCTCGTTCGAAAGCCCCGAAGAGGGGATTAAAAATTCACTTATAGCGCTTCACAGCTACCGTGCTGAAGTCGTGCGAATTGCCCTAAAGGGCACCAAGGGGCGCTACGAGCGCCATATCATGAAGGCTATGAAGGAGTTCGAGTACCGACACAAATGTTTGGTATCGGCTATCCACGCCTTATACGAGGACGACGTCGCAATAGCCAAACACCAAAAGGCGCTGGTGGCACGACATATCCCAGCCAAGCCCAAATCCATCGTCTCTCGGCTCAAGAAGAAGTTGGGCCCAAAGTCCAATGATGATGCGGTCTTTGAAGCGTTAGCCAAAGACCGCGACGAGAAGCTCGTTCAAGCTGCCCACGCCATGGACTTGATGCAAAAGCACTGGGTGCTCATCAACATGGCGCAAGACAACTTGGCCTGGGACTCCGAAGCCTTGTTCCGTCGCGACGGAGTCAAGGTGGGAAGGCTTTGGACCAACGGGTTCAAAGCCGAGCATTTTACAAAGCTGGGCAACGGCATGTGGTCTGTTCAGATGAAATGGACAGCAGCTAGAAAATCCACATGGCGACCTAGGACCGTCTATGTCGACCGCAGATTCGGTCGCTATGACAAGACGGTAATCGATTGGGTCGAGATGGAGCCAGCACGCATAGTGTCTGGTCCTGGTGACGTCGAATTCGACGTAGATATTCGAGTGAGGGATGAGCTCTTCTACGAAGAGCAGGACAAGTATAGGCGGAGTTTTGAAGAGGAGATGAGGAGAGTCTGATGAGGTGGGCGTTATGGGATTATGAGATTATGAGGCTATGAATACATGAAGCTATGATGCTTATTAAATCATTGGTACGGCTGGAGTTTTACTCAGATTGAAATCCAACAGTCTTTTATTCAGTGGTATTTTTATGGAAGGCGTTTTGGTATGTTTGGTTCAAGCTGTTCCCGAGCAGCACAATACAATTGGGTTTATTTTTCTTCTCCATCTTCATAATCTCTCATAATCTGTTTCTCCTGAATAGCTCACTTAGTGAGAAGCACCATGGTAAACCTTGAACGCATAATTTTTGATATCACTGGAAACGATCCGACGAATTGATCACGCTTTGCAGTTGTTAGAGGACTTGATTACTACCACAGTGATTAGGATTTCCGTAATTTGAGAAATACAGAATCAGCCTAAACTTGACACCCAAACGCCGCAATTTGATCTATAATAGGCCTATTCCTTTTTAAAAAAGAAATCCGATTATGCCCTCGTTAGACTCACCTTTACTCCATCTTTGCAGGTAGTCGCGAGAGCATAGAGCTCGACCCATTCCGCATTGTCGCTGGCTTTCATCGTCTCGAATGTCTGCACTATCCTTGATACCAGGTAGTGAATTTCCAAGAGGGCAACCTTTTCTATTATGCTTCAGCATACGCTAGAATCTCGTAACATCATATTACTTACGGCCGATGCAGATCCGTGGTCCGCCATTGAAGGGCAAATAACCCCAGCCTGGTCTTAGACCATTCCACCTCTCAGGTACGAAGTCTTCGGGATCAGGCCCAAATACCCGAGCATCTCGATGCATAGCATAGATATTATACATGACGAGATTCCCTTTTTTGATGAGAAGAGGCGAGTTACCATCTTCACCTCCACCATATGGTAGAACTGTATCTTTGGAGGCCTCTCGAGCGTTTGTCGGAATTACGGGATGCAGTCGCAGGGCTTCACTGAGGTTAGCTGGAGCGCATCTTTAGAGCAAACTGAAGGCCGTTACTTACATTCTTGGACACACCATTTAAGATACTCCATATTGTTCAATTGGCTGCTTGTAGCAGGTTCGGTTCCAGCAATTGAGAGGACTTCTTGCCTGAGCCTGCCATAGATATGCTGCTTCCTAGATAGAACAAAGAATAGGTTGCTCAATAGGCAAGCGGTTGTATCGCGACTTGCAACTAATATATGCAGAATTTGATCCCTCAATTGCTTTCTATCCGTTGTGATTGCCGATAGACCCTGAAGAACGTTACATCCCACGTTTGCGGATTCATTCTCCCGCTTCCTGTCCAAGGACGCACTGATGAAGTTGTCAATGTACTGGAAAACGCGGCTTCGTGCTCTCATGGCCGCGAAATTAATGGAGAACATTTGGAGGGGACCAAGCTGCATCTTTCTGACAATCTCCGTGGAACACGCCAAATAGTCATCCGCAAACTGCTTTTCCTTTGCGTGGCTTGATGCGCGGTCAAGCACATGCGTCGAGTGACCCATGAGAAAGTCCGTCGCAAAATCCATAGTGAGCCAAAAAAACAGTGGCTGCAAATCAATCGTGGACCCGTCATTAGGGATTCTCCTCAGTAAGGCTTGGAAATGGGCCTCGAGCATATCCACTATGCTTTCCTTGTTTTGCTTCGCGAAGCAAGGTCGCAAGACTCCACGAGCGTGTGACCAAGAGTGACCGTTTAGAGTGAAGATGCCACTTCCAAGGAGACCCATCATTGCATTTACTCGCAGCCGAGGAAGCTTGAAATCGTCGAATCCAGAGGCAAGCACATGTCTAACATTTCGGCTATCGCAAGTGTAGATAGCCTCCCATGTCCACCGTTTGCATACATAGGTGGATCCTAGCTGTTGAAAGGTTTTGTAGGTAGAATCGAGGTACTTTTCGACAGCTTTAGCAAAAAGACAGTCGTAAATAAAGTCGAGTCCGATAAAGGGATCTTTGATTGGGGCTTTGGCTTGCGCATCTTTACAGCCGTTTGTTCGTGAGAATCGATACTGATGTATTTGGTTATATACGTGGTGAAGAATGTAAGAAATTAGGACAAGAAAAGAGCAAAAGATTAAAGATTGATTGTAATGGAAAGAATACATTTCTAAAAAGATTATTTATAAAATATAAATCAGAAGCTAGTGGTATTGGATTTGTTATAGAATGTCTCTAGTGGGTTGAGGCAGGATTTTGGGACTCTTTCAAAAAGTCAGCTAAATGAAGCTTTCAAGTCTTCCATGTTAGGGGGGCAGCCTTGATACTTTCCTTGGCGACGCACCTTAGCCATCAATTACTTAGAAGATACATTTTCTTAAGGGAAAATTGTATAGAGTAAATGCAGTAGAAGTTGGTAATACATGGTTCCTGGTATCCAATTACGCACGCCAGACGCAGAAAAGGGGTATATCACTCCTCCTTTCATATACGTCACAGTATTTCTGGGCAAGGTGGGTTTCACCAATATATTTAGTTTAATGCTCAACACCCATAGGACCGAATAATATCGATGGATTCTTCGTGTTCCTGTTCTCTGTTGTGGAACTTTTGGGCGCAGCAGCTAAGGCTGTATGGAAGCTTCGTTGGGCAGTAGAAGTTCCTATTGGCTTCTAGTCACAATCAAGGATTATAATAATAGATTTCCTCGAGAAGGGTTCCTGGAATGCTTGTCATCTATCAATAGTTGAAGTCTCCTTTTGACATCGCCTTGTTGGGTTTAAATTCGACCTGCTATTCAGACAAATCGCCCTTACCGCTCTCTCTCCGCACTATGCAGTCATACCCAACACTCATATCCCCTGTAGCTTCCAACCTGTAAGTTGGATGGAAGAGGTCATGACAGCTGTATGTCTCGCAACCGTACAGGATCGTGCTGCTCAGATAGCTCAACGCCGATCGGACAGTGCCCCTTGCGCACCGACATGTGTGGAGGAAGCAGATATCCGGCATAAGCACTCCCTTTCTACCGGGAAATACCGCGTCGAAGTGGTTAGCTGCAGGAGTCTAGAGCCAATAGGCGTTGGTTCTTCTCGTGTGAACGACGTGAGGATATTACGATATGCAACCACTCGAGACACGACTTGGAAGAAATGGATCAGGGCAGCGTTGCCTAATGACATAGCGCGAGTCGTATTCGTAGCTCAAAAGGTACGTTGTATTAGTTATTAAACCATATAGTGAAGGTACACCCCATTGGTTTTCATGTGACTGCCTTTGACGAAGACTCAAACCCACTGATAGGTCATGTTGAGAATTTGCTCACACAATGAACGTTTACACGATCATTTACATTTCAATTTTCGATAAGTCCAAATTTGGCACAGAAGAAATGCACCCTCCAATAAACCAACATCCACCTCTTGGTAACATTTTCGGTGTTTTCGCTGCGCTCCTCTCATATCAGCTGTCGGATGAAGGATTCCCGCTTCTCGTATTACTTCTAGTCATCCACCACTCTTCGCTACAGCCTTGATATGGCCCCTCAAGTTGCCTTACATCTACATGGTAGACCCTGGGACAGAATTGAGTTGAGTGAAAATAGATTGGATACCAAGCGAAGTTGACTTTGCCAGCGAGGGGCGGAGCACGTCAGCAACATCCAGACTTTCTTCACGGCCCCAGAGTCTCAGACATTTAAGATGTGTGTAACTCCGGACCAACAACTCATAACCTGGAGAGCTTATTTTTGTCTTGTACGAATCAGTCACAGCATACTCAACTACCGCCAGCCCCTTTCCGGCTTACCGTGTAGATTCAGCAATACGCCGTGTTGGGTCAGGTGTCTTAGAAACGCACGCTGCTTGCTGGTACTCACATTATGTGCTACACTGGATGGAGATTCTGTTCGGCTTGCTGCCAGGAAAAGTGGCGTTTCTCTGACTATATTATTGGGGAGACGCGGTCTTCGTATCACACAAGGTACGATATGTTTCAACCAACAGCTGCAGGGTTGATCGACTCTGTTTAAGGCTCGCAGACTAATGACGAACATCAGGCTGCTACACGTACCTTTGGCGCACAATGCCTACAAATGGTATTTATGGGACAAGCGATGGTCCCCCCAGCAGAGAAGGTGGAAAGATAGGGGGCAGAAAACTACACACGCTCAGCGACTCGAAACCGCACACAAGATTCCTTCTATACATCAAATTCACAGCCTGTGTTGTCAGCAGCTGCTTTATATATATTGATAACCCGCCACTCTCACAACATTGATATTGCTTTTATCCCACCACCGAAATTAATACCAATTTTCCTAGGGGCTCTCGAGACATTAACTTAGGATGGCCTACCAGGAGGACGAAGCTGCATCCATCCTCGGCACCGCCATTGCGGAGATTCATGGCGAACCACTCTATGGTCTTGATCAGAGACTTTGGGATATCTTCTTGGAGACAGCGTCTGCTTACCCCGCCAGAGAAGCAATGGTGTCTCTCTGGCAGCCTGCAGATGCCACCCAATCATCGGAAGATCCAAACTCGACTGCGCGATCGGAATGTATCAGATGGTCGTATGGAAACCTCCGGGACAAAGCAGAACATCTGGCCGACAATCTGGAGAAGTTGGAAGTTGGTCCTGGCATGCACGTCGCCGCCGTTCTTTGGAACTGCGCAGAATGGAGTCTCTTGTTCTGGGCCTGCACCAAGATCGGAGCGGCGTTCATCCCAATTGATCCTCGTGTGACGGATGACTTTGCTTTCATGCTGGAGTCTACCATGCCGCGGGTATTGGTGGTTCAAGATTCAGACGCGGCGATCCATCTGGCCAAAGAAAATATCAGCCTTCCAAATACTATCCTCCGTATTCACTGCGGGAGCGACAGGGTGGATGGGTGGATAGGCCTCCACGAACTCCAGGCTCGGGATTTCTCCATTCAGGGGGATGAGTGCCTTGGTGACACAAACGACGATCAAGGACCGCCCCGAGCCAACGGAATCCACGGGAGTGACAGGGACACTCCCGCCCTCATTGTCTTCACGAGTGGAACCACGGGCAAGCCCAAAGGATGCCCTCACACAAACGGCAACCTAGTGTCGCAGACTAACAATTATGATCCCAATGTTGACCCGTCGTTCGTCGACCGCTGGCTGGTCCATACCCCTGTGTGTCATGTCTTCGCCATCAACAACGCGCTTCGTGCGTGGCGACATGGCGGCACAGTCGTATTCGCGGCCAAGACTTTCCACATCGACGCCACGCTCAGGGCCTTGGTTCAGGAGAAGTGCACCGTCATGTCAGCCACCCCGACCCTCGTCAAGGCTCTCTTGTCCCACGCTTCTTTTCCGAGCCCGCAAGATCTCAAGCTATCTATAGTCTCAATCTCCGGGACAATCATTAGGCCGGAGCATATGCGTCTGTGCAAAGAAGGACTTGGTGCACGGGATGCCATACAGGCCTATGGAATGAGCGAAGGGGCGCCGATAATAAGCTGGTCCCGACAAGATGAGATGCTCATAGATGGGTATCATCCAGGAGTTGGCAAAGTCCTTCCCGGAGCAGCAGTACGCGTCTGTCGTCAGGGCAGTCGGGAAGTACTTTCTCGAATGGAAATTGGAGAGCTTCATATTTCTGGACCGTCAGTAATACATGGTTATTTTGGAGATGCTGAGGATGAAGAAGGGAAATTCTATAATGATGAATCCGGAAGATGGTTGAAGACAGGGGATCAAGCCATGATTGATAATAAGGGGGTTGTATATATTTTTGGACGGTACAATGATTTGATCATTCGCGGGGGAGAAAATATCAATCCATTAAAGATTGAGTCTGCGTTATCTGAAATTCCAGGTCTTCTTCAGGTAAGAGTTTCTTATTCTTGGCGTCTCGATAGCTCTGACCAATGAGACATGATAGGTATTTGTTGTGGGCGTTCCGGACGACGTTGCGGGCCAGATTCCTGTTGCCATCGCCAATCTCTCTTCAGGAGTGTCGAAGACAGAACTAACGGAGAAAGCGAGACTCTTAGGCTCTCAGTATACACTTGGAGCCGTATACACATTTGAAGACTTGGCTCTCGAGAACGTTCCAGCAACATCAATTGGAAAACCCAAGAGGGCAATGCTTGCCGATATTGTGAACAGTTATCGACTAACCAACCAAGACGAAATCTCAGATGTAAGAGAGGAAGATGAAGCGGCAATATTAGAAGAACGTCTAAAGGGGATATGGTGTCAACTTGTGGGAATTCGCCCCAGCAAGACAGATGACGTCTTTTGCTTAGCCGATAGCATTACGTTGCTTCGATACTGCGACGCCGTTCTCCGAGTTTATGGTAGACGTCTGTACCTTCAGGATTTAAGCAGATGCAACACGATTGAAACACAGGCCAAATTATTGGCCTCTAGGGATCCGCTGTCTGGACCAGGGGCCCAAATGGGCGAAAATAGCATCGTTCAGATCCACCCAACAGAGAATTATTACGAGACCTTTTCTAGAAGAGAGCAAGAATACGGCCTTTGCCAACATCTACCTATTGGACATGAGACTGATGGTATTTTAGTTGCCGCTCGAGAGCAGCTAGAGAGATTCGGTCTGGATGGTCCTGATGTTGAAGACATCATTCCCATTAGGGGCTCACTGTATCGAACAGTTGTCGGTCAGAGACCGCAATCGTACCGCATTCGTGTCGTTTTCCGGGTTCATGATGCGAATGTTTCTCAAATTCGCGATGGATTATTTGAATGGCTCGCATCCAGACCTCTTCTTCGAACGGTCCTCTTGGGCACTCAAGGCGTGCTCTATCATACTGTTGTACAACATAGTCAGCGTATATTTCAAAAACTAGTACATGAAGTCACGGCGGAAACTGAGAATCAAGCAAAAGATCTCTATGAAGACAGCTCTATGGATGGCCATTCCCCCATGTTCATGTTCAGTGCCACCATCATGAATGTCAAGGAAACAGGTCGGCACCTCCTGTGCCTGACGTACAATCATTCTATAGCTGATGCTTTGGTTCTCCTCTCATGGCATCGAGACATTGACCGACTCATTCACAATCCTAATGCTATAATGCCTATGCAAACGCCTTATAGGCTTTTTGCGGACTTGTTCGCAGAATACCAAGACAGTCTACCGGCTCAACGAGCCATTGCATTCCACGTCCAACGACTGCGAGGAATATCACGTTACAGAAATGCACTATGGCCGAAACAACGTTCTCCAGGGATGATGATTGCCAGCGACCAGGACTCGTCATTCTTTACAGAGCGGCAAGCCATTAGAGACCGTTTATGGAAAAGAGAATGGCAGCTTAGAGCACACGAATTCCGATTCCCGCGCCGCAGTAGAATTGTGCGTCTGCCAAACATGATTAAAATGCGTGATTTATATAACCTGGAACCGGTACTATTCACAAAATGCGCTTTAGTCTTATTCAATGTCCTCCAGACAAGATCATCGGTTGCCCTCTTCAATTCGTGGGAAGGCGCTCGCGCATGGCCGTTTGTCCCCAGCTGGATGGCAAACGCTCTTCAGCCAGCAATGAGCATAGATGGCCCAACAGCCGAATGGATCTTGAACATGATTGAAGTCAAGAGTGAGGAGACCATTTCAGACTTCATTCAGCGCATCGTCTTTGAGCAAGAACAGGCAAGACGCTACGAGCACGTGCCGTGGGAAAAGGTCGTACAGGAGCTTCGAGAAGAAGGCAATGTGGCCATGGACGCGTCATTTCGACAGTCATTTGTGTGGGACGTGAGTATGGGCGTTGCAGCATCTCGAGGGTTTCGCAGTGATTTTGATACGCTTGAGCCAGTGGCGCGGTATGACTGGCCGGATTGGTGAGTCTATCGATGTGTTTGTGTTACACAGGAATCGGTGAACTAACCATTTATTCGGCAGTGGGCTCTTTTGGAGTGCCTTCATGGTTGATCAAGACAATCTCTTTTTCATTGCTTCTTGGGATACAGCACAGCTGAATGAGGAAGAAGTGGACGCGTATTGCGATGACTTGGCAGATGTGATGAGGAGGCTCGGTAACGAGGACAATTGGAGCCTAAAAGTTGGGGAAGTGTTTTCTGTGCGCTGAATAGGCATGTCGAGATGGCTTGCCACTTGTCATCCTCCATATTATTTGTACACGGTTAGAGTCTATTTGTAGGGTTCGTGTGTTTATGTAGTAAAATAATGTGATTATGAGATGCCGAGGGCAGTGCCACGAGCAAACAAACATTTCGTCTACTTAACCCTCTTTGGTCCCCCTCCCAATTCTAGAGTATCTTTTCTTTTTCCATTAGGCTATTCTGACAAACAAGTGTTTCTAGAAATTGTATTCCATCGTCAGCTTTTTTACTTCCCCCATATATAACCAAGCTCAACATCATCACCCACGAATATCTCAGAGGCCAAGGCTAGACAACATGCCGCAGCAGCCACATCTCCAACACAACACAGAGCCTCGCCCCATTAGCGATCTCGGCTGGATCAGAGGCTCCTACAAAACGCATCTCCGCAACTGGCTTTGCTCTCAGTCCCTCCGCTGGGAACCTTCCATGCTGGCCACCAAACTTGGCCGCGACATTGAGCTGCAAATCACCCGCGACAAACGAAACTTTGACGTGGCCAACCTGATGCGCGCCGTGACATATCTCCATGCAGAGTTGGTTCATTACGGAGCCTCGACTCATAGGGATCCTCACCGGGTGTGGAAGGACGTGTTGCAGCATGCGAACCCGTATTTTATTGCGATGAGGCCTAGGTTTAGGGAGATGATGGAGGAGAAGAAGGCTGTGGTGACAAAGGACGATTTTTTAAGAGAGTTTGATTTGTTTGCTGCTGAGGAAGCGTTGACTGGCCAGGTTGTGGTGTTGATGAATTGTCCGGATAGCGAGAGGTGGGATGAGCAGAGCTTTTATATGGGAGCTGTTTAGCAAAGCATAAAATGTGAACGATTGCTTCTCAGTATGATAAGCATGGCTGTCTAGCGAGTATTCATCATAGCATCAAGGCAAGGATGGGAAGCAAAAGCCCATGGTTTTATATCTACTCCAATTTCCCCCAATTTGGAATCATATTCCAAACCCAGTCGAATACCATAGACTTGATCACCCAGATCCAGGATCCCGAAATGTTGCATAATCTTCTCCTCGCATCCCTCCATCCACTCTCCTCCTCCGTCCAGCAGCCTCATCCTCACAAAACCTCGTAGCCCTCCACACCACCACTGCCCTCAAAAAAGCAAGCGCTGACGTTCCCCAAAGCAGGATGCCGCAGCTTATCAAGACACACTTCACCATGATGTTGTCTTCTTGGACGCAGTTTATCCACATGTAGCTTGCCGAAACAGTTGTCAGCGTGAGAATTGCCGCTTGGAGATAGAGCAGCACGACGGCAGAGAGGAGATATATCTCGTGTATGAGAAGCGTAGCGGAGGAGAGGATGAGAACAGAAGTTGTTGTTAAAGAGGGCATGTCGCGTAGCCTATACAACATAATGATTAGCATCTTTCAGATTAAGGTCAAGAGAAAGACACATACAGCCCACCAGATATACCGTTCGAATCACTTCCCTCGTCCCTCCACAAAGCCAACCATGCGAAGACGCTCAAAACCACCAACGCAACTCCCGTCTGTAGCGCCAATACAACCCCATGCAGCACCACATGAAGCACCCACCGCACTTCCATCTCTCTTCCCGTGCAGTTTCTGGTATTCACTAAACATGTCTCTTCGTCGTTGGCTTCTCTATCAGGGCCAGGCATATTACTAACCGAAGCGGCCCCCGTCCACCAAAAGGGCAGCCTCCCCGATGGTGGTACATCTCGTATCACATGCTGCTGATAATTCTGATGCCGTAAATTGTAATCGTGGTGACAGTATCCCGATACAGTTGCCGAGGAGGCAGTTCCAGAAGTCACCCCAGAGGAACGAGATGGTCTGGGGACTGACGACCAAGCAGAGCTTTCCCCCCGAGACATAGTCGTGTTAGATGCCGCGGCAGACGCGATTTGTCCAATCCCAGATGAAGGAGAACGCAGAGAGGGAAGAGCACCATCTGTAGGAGTGATTGTTCGCGACGACGGTGGCGATGAAAGAAGTGAGGGCGAGACGACAGCCACCGAATTAGGTGAGCTCTGATAATGCTGAAGATCATAGCGCTGCCGTTGAAACATCTTTCCTTTTGCCTTCCCAATGGAAGCCCAAGGATCATAGGCATGGCCACAGTAAGGGTTCTCAGGCCTCAAAGCATCATCACTCCTTTTCCCTTGTAGTTCCTCCCCATCATGCCCAAGTGCACCACCACTCGAGTATCCTTCTTCAATATCCGAAAGTTCAGCCATCATTTTCAGAACAAGTCTTCTTCTTGATTTCCTTCTACCGCTTTGCCTTTCCATTCGAACCAAGCCGGAGAGATACTCAGAGGAGGTTGGAAAAGTCAGTGGAGCAGACTTCAGCCAAGAGGTGGAAGAGTGAGTGTAAAATCAAGGACGAGAACATTTGGGAAACAGAACGATAAATTTCAAAACAGAGGGAAGAAACTTTAGCAGCAAACAAACAAACAAAATGCCTTTTTTTTTTTGGGCAAATTTCTGAGCCAGTTGGCTATATCTGCTGCCAGCTGATAAACCCCATCATCACTCATCTGCCAAGAGAGCTATTCCTGCATCATCGCCCCAAACAATATTCCAAATCCTGGGCTTTCAATCACCTGAAAATTATCATCTATTTGGTACAAGGAATAATTCGTTATTCTTCATAGAAAGGGTGCTTATCCCAATGCCGTGTCCGCTACTCCCGCCAAACCCAATAAACCCGCTAGCCATGCTACCACGACAGTATTGTTACATATAAAAACTTGATACAAGTACCCAAAAAGACAACCTTGTCTAGCGAGTGCCGAATTAAACGCAGCCAAATGTGATCCCCCAAAAAAAAACCATTCATTCCAAACTCATACGTGCTTCATCGCCAATGCCCCACTGGCCGCCCTCTTTGCCCTGCTTCTGAATCTCGAGCGCGACTGAAATGCCGATTCCGCTGGTATCATCTTCTGCGACAATATCACTAGCCACATCGCTCGTCCTCCTCGGTCTCTGGCTACCACTTCGTCGTTTCTCCTGTCTCTGACTGTCCAGACGGAGACTATCCCCAGAACGGTCCGTAGTACGCCTTCTTAGAGTTGGCCAGAATCGCGAAGATGTCGTTGAATGCAGCGAGATTGTATCATCCGCAACCTTTGAATTCAAATCGTCCGCAACCTGGTCTTCGTCAGGTCTAGAAACCACCGGCTCGGCTCGCATCTTTTCGTTGGCAGTGCTGTAGGATGTCGAGTGAATTGAGGGCGCAGCTTCCGTGGCATCGAGCTCATGAGGTAGGTGGGAGAGCTGGGAGAGCTGTGACTCGTCTACCTCTACCAGCTCGGCATCGCGATACCACTTTCTGCGACGCGTCCATCGGCCCCATCCATCCAGTCCTCGCCGGCCATTCTGCCACTAATGAGGTTCATGTCAGCTCGACGTTGAGCAAGCATTAAAGGGCAATTATTCTTTACCTTGTTGTCATAGTATATCCACCCATTCTTCCCCTCTGTGCCATCGTAATCCACAGCTCCTTGTTCGTCTGGCACGCCATCCACTCGCCATCGGCTACCCTCCACCCATCGCCACCTCATCCGACTTCCGTCCTCGACTTCGGGGAGTTCAAATTCATCTCTCTGCGGTACTGCGTTGTTGTGTTCGTCCGTCCACGCAGGCCGTTCGTACGCGAAAAGGCTGGATGTCCACCCCAGACCGACCCAGCGTCGCTGATTCTCGTATATAATAAATGTAAACTTGACGCCAGCACTCTTGCTTCCATTTGCATCACCGTTTCGTCGATGGTTCACCTTCAAGCTGGAGGATCCCAAACTCGATGCCTTGCTCATCTGAGATTCTTTCGCTTTTGCCCCGTCTTTACCAGAGGCTGACCTGGGCGGGCTCTCAAAGTGGAGACCTGTGATGGCCCCGGCAAGCTTTCGAACAGTCGCACTCCTCCAAATGATGGCTCTCGAAACCCGCATCACCCTAGCATGCCATGTCAAAACAAGGGTTCCGGCCAGAAGCACGACTCGTCGCGTGGTAATGATTCTCCATGGTGACATGGTCAGAGCGACCCAAAATGGCGTCACAATAAGGAGCCGCACAAACATGGCTGTCAGAGCTGGCCTGGTGGTTGCACTAGTCGGAGTTCGTTGCGTGCTCAGAAAGTCGGTCATCTCGAGAAGAGGGTCCATCAGGACATTGCATCTGCCAGTAAACTCCTTGAGTGTATCGACAATTTCATCCAACGTCTTCTGATGTTTGGTGTTGGTAAGTTCGGATCTGGCCCGCGTGTGGCCAGATTGCTTTCCGTTGGGCGTCTCTTCCAGATGGCTACCACCGTTTGCCCCAGCCTTCTTGGAGGCAGCAGCATCTTTGGTTACTCGCGCCGGTTCGGTCCAGCCGCTGCTGCTCAGGGGACTATATCGTCGGCCATACATGCCCGCTATCAGGCCCATGGCAACCACGATGGGTCCTGCCCGCATGAGAACCACATCGCCATAGAGGACGACGGCCCAGAAGGCAGACAGCAGCAGGAAGCTCTGCCAAGGGTCTCCGGTGCTCCATGTTAGGAGTCCAACAAACGTATTAAGCGGGAGCAGGAAAGGGTGACTGTAAGCGAGCGCGCGTGTAATCTGCGGAGGGGTGGCCAGCAGCAGCGGACTCTTCTGATGGACTAAGACGGTGGATCGACGGCTGTTCCTAGACGGAGTCGTCGCTGAGAGCGTGACGGGAGAGAATGAAGCATAGGTCGGGGGAGGAGCAGCGCCGAGAGCTGGATGCGGGTCGAAGGATGGCGGCGAGGCGCCGAGAGAGGAGTCGTCGCGGGAAGACATTGGCCGGCCGAGCTGTGAGATCCACGGAAGATCCTGCGAGTTCGAGGGCAGATGGTTAGCAACGGTTGCGACAGCTCGAGCAGATGCGCATCAAGCACAGGCGCAAGCACTAGCACGCAAGACTGGCAACGTGTAATAGCAGAAGCTGGATGGCGTACCCAGGCATCTGGCCTGAGCTCGCGCAATCGTGGCGTCAAGGGAAGCTGACGAGAGACAGACGAATACGCAATGCCAACACAAGCCAGCTAAGCTGATTCTTCATGACATCACCCTAGCAAGCCCTATAAAAGTGTGGGATGTCGATCCAATAACAGCCAGCCTCTGCGCATAGAAGTGCAAACAAAAAGGTAAGAAATGGCTTGGTGAAAAGCATAAGGAAATTGTGCAGGATCAGAAAAAAGGATAAAATGAAACCGGAACAGGGAAATTGAGGTCTCGCAGGGGAAGTGCATCCAGACCAAAGGGCATGTGCGAAGTAGTACTACTTGGCAGCCTCAAATGCAAATGCTACTGCAGCAAGGGAGGACACTCACAATGGCAGCCATCTAAGGCAGCGTTCCGTCGTCTCCGCCTATGGTCGAGCACCCCAGCAGCCCCAAAACGTCATTTGGTGTCGCGAAGCCGCGTGTCAAGACTGCAAAACAGGCGCTTGTTTCGAGATTTACATGGAGGCGAGGAGGAATGAAGAGAAAAAAGATTGCAAAAAGAACTTATAAGGCCTATAGAGGAAAAAAAGGGTCAGCAGGCCGCAATCGCTGCCTCTGATGTCTCTTTAACAGAAGCCGAGGGCAGGCGCCTGCTACCAGGAGGATGACGGACGGGCTTGGCCACGTGAGACACCTTGATCGATTTCACATGCAAATTGGGCAGCATTCCGCTGGCGTGCAGAGTACTGAGAACCTGAGTTGCGGTGAGGCTGACCAACTGAGCCGGGGTACTGAGTACCTTTGGCCCGCCTGCCCGCACAGGTACCTGAGGGCATGACTACAGGCGGCTGACAGGCACGAAATGCCTTGCAGCGCTCCATAGGGGAGCTGAGCCTTGTGATGCCCCCGTAGCTTAGGGGAGCATTTAGCGGCGGTACTTGAAGCCTTTAGTGCCCCGACAGGCGCTCCATACTGGAAATTGCAGCTCGCAGGCCCCCCCCCAGTCCTTTCGGCCGCAAATAAGCTCCCGCAACGCGAGATGGTATACGGAGTACCTAGCAGTAGCTGACAGCTGGCCAAATCCGGGGAAATCCTGGCTGCAGAACGCAGGGTCCGGCTGCATCTTACAGGTCTTACTGTATCAATACACAACTCACTGATCATGCACGCAGGAGGTAAATAGGGGAGGGATGGTTGGTTGGTTATTAACAGTAATTTATAATTCAGTATGCTAGCTAATGAATCGCATTTATTTGAACATTATCGTATTTATTGAGAAGCCGAAGAAGCCGATGCCCGATATTCCTTTTGAGTGATGGTATGTGATATTTAGTGGTGTTTATGACTGAAGATGATGCGTCTAGTGAGAGCCGCAGCTTGAGCAAGAGCCTAAAACAGCAGTTCAGTTAGTCAGATGCCTCGTAACCAATCCGTAGCCGCGGGTACATATACATACAGCTAGTGCCGCAGCTGCAGGCAGCAGTAGAAGAGCAACCGCAGTTTCCGCCGCACATTGTGAGTAGTGGTATTGTTGGGTTTAAAATTGAAGAAGTGGTTGTTTGTTTTGTGGATGGATACAAGACTGAATTGTTTGCTTTGATGATGAAAAGAATATCCCAGTTTCCCAGGAGAACTCGCCGGTCTTATATACCCCATTACTGCGCCATTTGTGCCGAGTTATTTGTGCCTGCGTTATTTGTGCCGATTTTAGGCCCTGTGCTTCGAGGTGCGTGGTTTCTGCGCGCTGTGGCGAGTGGCAACCACCAGCCTCACCCGGTGCCAAGATTGTTCTAGAAGTCGCCATATCCTGGAGTAATCGATATGTACCCGCTGTCTCCATAATCAATCTTGCTGCGAGATGGAATAGATCTGCTTAAGATGAATCCAGAATAGTCAAGATACTACTACTATTTCTCAGATGCCTTAATTATTCATCATTTGTCGGGGCATCCATTTGTATGATAGATTCCACATACATGCAGTGCTTCAGTATCCTCAAACTCAATGATCATGTCCCTCATGTCCATCATCCTCACCGTCACCCGGCCAATCCGGAAATCCATCCTCGAATAACTCCTCCAACGCCTCCCTCCTTTCTTCCTCCTCTATGCCGTCTTTCCTCATAACTCCTTTCCACGTCTCATATTCTTCATCCCCAAGCAAACACTCATCGAGCATCTCTTCCAAGGCATCGTGATCCAAGCCCTCTCCTATAAAGACAATCTCTTGCCTTCTATCTCCCCACTCCCCTCCCTTTGCGATATCATGCTTCACTAGGGCATCCACGTCATCACTTCCTGTTGTGTATTCTTCCGGGGGCAAGGTGCAAAACCATGGCCGCCCACCGGTGAGGGTAAGCATAGCACCGGCTTGAGACCATTCGCCGGCGCGATGAGGCCGCGTAGCGAGGAAGAATTCGCCTTTGGAGCGGAAGAGCCGAGCAAGGGTTGGGTGCGCACGTTTGTTGGCGAGGATAGCTTCGTTTGAGGGCGGAACCAAGGGATCAAGGTCCATTGTATTGGTGTCTTTGCTTTCGTGATGAACAGAGGGTACAGTCTCGGGAGTTGAAGGGGCATGAGAAGGAGATGATGAGGGGTGCGGCTCAGTGACGTCCCCTAAGGATGAGTTGATGCTTGTGACGTCTTCATAGTCCACCATTTCAGCGTCCTCCTCAGTGTCAGGCTCATTTCTCTTTCCTTCATCTCTGTCTTCATCGTCGCCGTCCTCATCCTCGTCCTCATCCTCATCGTCAGGATGTTCCATCTGTAGGATAAACTTATCATACAACAGAGCATACAATCGCCTCGGGTGAAAAGGCCGATAGCGAGTGTAAATAAAGCTCTGCACATTATACTCTTCCGTCTCCGGCTTAGGCGTCACCACATTTCGGCCATTCACCTACAGCCATGTCAGTTTTTTATTCTCTTCTAGGTTGTTGCATTTACAAACACAAGGGGTTCTCGGTAAACACACCTCGCGAACGGTCATGGCATGCAAGTCCTGCAACCAGCCGTATCCAGATTGGGCGACTTCGAGATTGAAGAGCCCCGTGTTGACCAACTCTTTGACGTCCACTCTGCCATATTTGGACTCTAGAATCTTGGCGCGGTGGTTCAGCTTTTTGACGAGGTCGAGAATTCGGTCCTTTGTGTCATCGTTAACCTGATCGGCTGTCAGCACTCGATCGACAATTCCCAGTATTGCAAAGTCTGACCATGTCAATCTTGTTCAAGATTATCACATCTGCAAACTCAATCTGGTCAACCATCAGGTCCGACACAGTTCTCTCATCCTCGGGAGTAACATCATCCCTTCGACAAGACAATAAATCTACTGTGTCAAAGTCATTCAACATGGTAAAAGAGTCAATAACCGTCACCGTCGTATCCAGACGGGCGAATTTATCCAGCCCTCCAGCTTGCTTTCTATCCAATAATCAGTAATGTAGCCAGCAGTTAAAGTAGAAAACTTTCATCTTACAGCTGGTTCAAAACCTTGATCATGTCTTCATCCAGGCCAGCCGTACCTTCGCCCTCTGTCATGAGACTCATCTGGTCCGCCAGACGAGAGTCAAAAGTCTCAGCAACCTGTTCAGGTTCGCTAATCCCGCTGCTCTCAATGATGATATAGTCAAACTCCTGAAGTTGAGACAAGCGCACAAGCTCTTCCAGCAAGTCTCCTCTCAATGTACAGCAAATGCATCCATTTTGCAACGCAATAACTTTCTCATCAGTTCTTGTAAGGCGATGAGTCTTTTCTATGAGGGAGGCATCGACATTAATTCTACATCGAGTTCAGTATTTCTTTCCATCATTAGATAGCACAACGGTACATACTCTCCAATATCGTTTACCACCACAGCTATGCGAAGTCCATGATCGCTTCGCAGAATGTGTTGCAGCAGCGTAGTTTTACCAGAGCCCTAAAAACCCAAGGTTAGCCAGCTGAAATCAGACCAGCACGGTCAACTCACCAAGAAGCCTGACAAGAGGGTCACAGGCACAGGCTTGGATGGCACCAAGTCTTCCTTTTTGGCGCCCCCCTTCGCTTTGCTCTTTTTCGATTTGCTTGTTCGCCGTAGCCCCATTGCTATAAGAATAAGACAAGAAGAATATGTCTTTTACATGCACGATGAACGGATATTAGGAACATCAAAAAGAGGAAACAAGCAAAATTTATAATCAAAATTTAGGGCTTTGCATTGCTCCCATTCAATCATGAAATCATCGCAAAAGACGTGATTACATTGCATTGGGGGCCATCAAGGTTGCGATGCCTGTTCCATCAAGGTGCTCATGACAGTGGATATTGCTTTACTCGGTGGCATCATCACAAACACTAGCCATCTTATTGGATGGCCCCAAAGATTCCAAATTTAGAGGGAAAGAAAAATATCACCTTCATTTCTTGCGTTGGATGAATGCCATTGTATTTGATCTGTGTGCTTAGGGCGCTTTGTGACACCAGCAGATTGTGACTATGCTAAAAAAAAAAATGAATGATGATGATGATGATGCAAATAAGTCCTGATCATGTTAATCAGATGCCCGGATCGACAAATATGTGTCCTAGGTTGTGCATCAGGACGAAACCAACATTAAAACCGCCCAAAAGCAACCAAAACTCCGCATCATGCAGGCCTGCTCAATGACCGCTGATGATGTGCGCCAAAAACCTTTAGTGCATAACGCTACATGAGAATTCGCATGTCATTTCACATAACGCAGCAGCTTCCCAAATTCATGCCGTACCCCGCCTGGCACTGTTCCAAATAGCCTGCTTCGTCAGAGGTGCCTTCAGGGAGATTGTACTTTCGAATCAGGCCCTTGATTGTCAAGGTCTGTTCTCCCTCAGGATGCCACCATCTGAGGTACTGCAGCAGTGTGCCCTCGCTATTGTCAAAGCTAATCTCCCATCTGCCGGCCGAGACGGCGACTTCACATTCCTGCTTAGGGAAGTGATATTCGGGAAGGAATATAATAGTAGGTGTATCATCAGCCGCAGCTTGAGGAGCTGAGACTTTGATGTTGAATGTGCATTTACGTAGATCAAAGCCAGAGGAGACCAGTTTTCCTGCTACAACCGTCGGTGTTGGCCGGATGAAGGCCTCTGCAGCACGATTACCCGGCGTGTTTGTCAACTCGGGGTCCTTGTCGGAGGGTGCAGAGCTGATTGACGGGTTTGTGAGTGTGCGTTGAAGATTTCCCGGAGTTACGCCATCTTCCAAAGCTTCCGTTGTAACGACAGCGGCGCCAGTTTTGGTCAGACTCGTGGTTGACTGATCAAACGCGGGCTCGCTTAGTATAGATGATGTAGCAGGGAGCGTGTCGTCCACCGAAATGATGGACAAATCTTCCCCATTCCACTGATCTCCCCTCTCGTGGTCATTTGTGGTGGAATACACCCACAGACAGTATCCTTCCATTCCTGATCCTTCAGCCGCAAAATAGTTGGCGTCCAATGCCGCAGACTGGCTCGAGTAGTCTCCTGTTTTATATGCTTTCTTATCATCCATGTCGTATGGGATGCCAAACTCTGTCATCAAGCAAGGGTGGTTACCCGTCCGATCAATGCCCTCTTGCCGAAGAGTTGCCAGCTGATCTCTCAGACAATTTCGAATTGCCGTCTCGCCAATCCGGATGGCAAAAGCAGGATGCCAATATTTGCCTCGCAGCACACCAACAACATCCACATTCCAGCTACTATTCCAATGCTTTGTCATGAGGGTAATGCCATCGTAGAAGTGGGGAGTGAACACCAGCTTTGGGTCGTCATCTTCCGTGCCCTTAATCTCAGGAGGAAGCTCCAGGGTCGGATACTGCATCAGCATAATGCAGTCCTTGTGGTGACTCCGGCAAGCCCTGCTGTATTTCCTCCAAAAATCCATGAAATAGGTGTTTGTAAATTCTGGATAGTCAATCTTCTTCCCAGTGTTAGGGTTCTTGGCAAAGTAATCCTTCTTCAGGAGGGTGTCTGTTGAGATGTCCCATACGCCGTGTTGTGCCCAAAGGCACTCACCGAGCTTCCACCCGGCGTCGCGTTTCCATCCGTATCTTGAATCATCGTACCCTTCAGGCAGCCAAGCAAATTCGCCATGCGGATCCACAAGCTTGGTACCTGTCTTGTAAGGCCCGAGTCCCCCCATCTCCCATGTGTCGACCTCACACGCTCTGCCCATTCCCGTTAGGAAAGTCTGCCACATGGTTGGGCACGTTCCCTTTTTGAGGGGATGCTCTTTGGGGATGACAGTCAAATCAACATAGCCTGTCATGCCTCTGTTTGGCTCATTCATGCTCTCCCAGCCAATAACGACATCATTTTCGAGGTCCCCAGCTTCGTGGATGCGCCGGGCAAGATGGGCACATGCATTAATGAAGTGGCTCTGCAAGTAGTCTTGTATGTTCACACCATCGATTATGCACTTTGGGGCGAAATCCCTGCCAGCAAAGAACAAGGTAAATATCGTCCCGGCGGCGAGTCGATAATAGTTGGTAGACCAGATCATTTTGGGAAAATTGTCTGGATCGGGGTAGGTGTTGTGAACAATTGCAGCTTCAGTAGCTGCAAAACTCTGGGGATTCAGCCCGCAGGCATATATCGTCCACATGGGAGCTCCAGAACCACCCGTGAATCTAGACCAGACATCCTGGTGAGGATCCATGAAAACATAGAAGCCATAGAGCTTGGCGATTCTCAAGACCTCGATAGTGTGCTGGATGTATTCTTCATCGTATATCCCCGGCCCAGCCGCCTCAAGGGCCTCCCAGGTGAACAGGTATCGTATCGTATTGAAGCCGAACCGCTTGATCCTCGCAAAGTGCATTGGGGCATCCTGCTTGGTGAACGGCCGCTGGTGAAACGTCACATTGTCGCCATCGAAGAAATCGTCGCCGACGTGAGACGGCTGGTTGGGTTCGCTGGGCAGTTTCGTATCTCCAGCCACATTGATGCCGCGGAGCACAACCTGTCGGCCCTGGCCATCGCGGAACTGGCCGTCTTCGATTGTCAGACGAAAGGAAGCCATGGTTCTCGCCACCAGGCAGCACAGAGCAGCAGAATTGAATCTATCCCTCGATGTCGAATATAAGAGATGGATTCTTTCCGGCCAAGAAAAGGGAGCAAAGGCCGCGGAATGGTGACGGAAGATGGTTCCTGCGATCTCACTGAACTAGAGCCTGAGCATGTCACAGTTCTAGGGTCAGACTGCACTAACAGATAGCGGTCTCGCAGTCGCCACAGTTGGCGCGGAACAATTAAGCCTAGCGCTTCCTTTCCCCACAGCGTCTCATCCCAGCGATTTCTCGATTCGGCAGATCCGGGCGGTGGCGACCACACAAGATGACGATTGCGAATACGAAAGTCAAACTCAATTCTCGGTTTGCCGTGTAGGCCTGAATCATGAAAAGGCGTTTAACAGAGCAATCTGCGCTATTTGATCGTACCATGGCGATTCAAGGCAAATACAACAAACCACCTACCACCTGTATCTAGCGCTATACGAAGTAGACCACAGAATTTATCTCAGGTGCCAGATTACTAAGCCTTCATATTGACATGCTTTCGCACCTTGTTATGCAATGCACTTATGAAGCAACACATATCAGAGAATATTAATAGGTTGTTTTCAAAATACCCACCTAAGTAGTATATATCAATTGGCAGCTGCAATAATGTAGGCATCTAATTTATAATTGTGGCTGTGGCTACTATTACCATCTTTGTTTTCTGACATTACAGGGTAACACCTATAACGAAGAACAGTACCATCAAGCATTCTTGGGTCTATGATATTACTCTAGATGTCAAAAACTCTCATTATCAATTCTATATTAATACTTCCATCTTTATACGCAAAAAAATTAATAAATGTACACAGCGAGATCACATGGTCGTCTCTTCATCGTTCTCATTCCCTTCATTATACCTTCTTTCCTAATACCTGGCGCTTACCGGACCATCATTATTTGTTGCCTGCATATCATAATCACCTTGGCCGGCTTTGATCCGTTCCTCTATTGTAGAAAATTCAAGACGCCTGCTCTGACCTAGTTCTACCGGCTCCGGAACCGCAGGATCATTATCATATCCTATGAAGTCGGCAGCTCGAAATGGCGACAAGTCTTCGCCCTCCGCTAGGCCCCATATCATATCCTCGTAAAGCTCGGGCCGAGGCTTTGGGCTTCCAAAAAGATAATATTGAATCAGCCACGGGAGATATTCGAACAATTGGAAACGCATAAATTTCCTCTTGGAAACAGCAAATATGTGGTCTAGCTCTTCGAGAGTGTGGCGTTTTGTCTCCTCTACAAGGAAGAAGACCATGACTAAAGCAAGGACGTTGAGGCCGGAGAAGAGGCCCAATGCGCCGGTTTCTTTAAGACCTGAATTGATGCTTTACAGCTATTAGCTTGAGCTAGTCGGATACTCAACAAGTTCCTTCAACCTACCTTGGAAAGACAATGGACAGGATGCCAGCAAACCCTAAATTGATTGCAACTGCCCAAGAAGTTCCCTGTGATGCAGTTCAGTCAGCTGAATACTTGAAGCGTTGCTGTAAAAATAACTGACCGCTTCTCTATGTGATAGAGGAAAACTCTCTGATGCAAGAGTAAATGGAATCGGCCCCAAACCGGGGGAGTAGGCAGCGGCAAAGACTGGCCGAGTATTAGATCTAACCCCGGTAGATGATTGATGGTCTCTACACATACCAAATAAAAAGAAGGCTGCAATTCCAACTCTGATATTCTCAGCTACAATCTTGAATGATAGAGCTGCTCCGAGCATGAACAAAGCCATAAAGGGTAATGTTGCCAAGAGCCATGTGCGTCTGCCCAGCGTATCGATACTTCTTACAGCCGGTAACGCGCAAAGGAAGTTTATTGCGCCTGTTCATTGATCGGTCAGCATTTTTATTTGCGGTGCAAGCATATAGTTGTATGGTATGTGTATTACCAAAGCCGAGGCTGTATGCCATTGATACAATCTTCGAGCGCTCACCACCACCACCAGCACCGTTGAAGAGATAACCTAAATGTTATGAGCTTTGGCTGAAGATGCGACAGTATGGCCTCGGATTTACCTGAATAAAACGCTAGAACATTAACTGCAATATGGTTAGAACGTGCAAATTTGGAGTTTCGTGCATTTTAAGGCTCATCTTACTTCCGCAAAGCTGCTGGGCTAGGCTGACTGTTGAAGTAGAGATTACAGCGTTATACAGACGCCTCTGTCGAAATAGTTGTGCGTATTGCCTGAAGAAATCTCGAATGACCCAAAAGAAACCAGGGGATCGAAAAGCATGAGCATCCAGATTGCCCAACCCCATAGATTCTTGTTCGAGTGACTTGTATATAACATACATGTCTCGTAGTGCTTGCAGCTGTGAATCTCATATTAACTACATACATTCCGGATCAGAATGAAGCAAAGACATGACGAACTTCAGTATTTCGAAGCTTCACCATGTTGATGAATGCCATTTGCACGTTATAGTTGGGGCCTCGTGTTAGATGGTATCGAGGTGACTCCGGACAGAAGAATAAGGTCATTATCAATAACAGTAAGCTGGGTGCCATGGGTGCTGCGTTTATAAGTGCCAATGTTGTCGCATCTGATTGAGCCCTTGTGAAGACGAGATTGAAAGCAAAACCAAGCATGATGCCGAATGCGACCCTTTCTTAAAAGTTAGCCAAATACATACGTGAGATATCGAGGCGTATTGCGCACCAGAGTTGCCAAGCTAAGATGGCAGAGCCGCGCCAGAATCCAACAGCAGTTTCTCCAGCTAGAATCGGTGTACTGACAGCCTTGATACCCATTCCTGGATATATAGTCAGTGTATGAACATACAGACCCAGCTATAAGAGACTATACCGATGCCATTCAGGGCTCTAATCGCAACTAGATGATACCAAGTTCTTGCGAATGCAGCCCCCAAAGAGCTTGCGAAGATCAAGAGGGCGGCAGCACAAATACCTCCACGCCTGCCAAATCAATAATTAATTGGCAGCGCAAGTGGGCAGCCAAGAAGTGCAGCAACAAAAAATGGCGATGCATTTGCAGCTCCGAGCTTCCAGTTATCGGCACTGCTGGGCTTGAGACCACCATGGCCGGCTTGTTCTTGGAGCCCCCATTCTTCTCTATACAACGATGCGCCGTTAAAAGACGACTGAACAAAGCCTTTGCGCGAGAATGGGGTTAGAAGAAGGTTAGAGGAATGATGGAAGATGCGTATCTACCTTGCAAAAGAGCAGCGATGGAAACTGTGATAATGACAACTCGCATACCCGTCTCACTAAAGGGAATGTCTCTCTCTCTCCGCAAAGCACGTTTCTCATCTACTGTCAAGTGAACAGCGAGGTTGAGCTCTGCATGATATCCTTTTTGTCTTGCGATTTCATCATATAAACGGATATCTTTTGCGACTCGAGCAGCGCGCAAGAGATCCTCGTATGCGACAGATGGCAAGTGGTTCTCGACAAAGGAGCGGACATCCTTTTGCAGTTCTTCATCCGTTAGATGGGCTATGTATATTAGTATCTGCCTTTATTAGTGTTAAAATTCTTGGTTAAAATACCTAGAGGATTTTCGATAATGGCATTGCCATTTGCTCGTCTGCCCCTGATTTGAGCTGAAAACCGTCCTTCGTTGCGGGTTGACGCACGTGTATTGCGACCAGATGAAGCCATCGTGACCGTCAGAATAGTCACAGTTCCATTAGCAGTACCAGTAAACAATAATGAGCCTGCGTCTACCAAAGGTATATCAAGAAAAGTTGGCCAGTGATTCTAGTGGATAAGAATTGCAGGGACAGTAAGAAACGCTCGAGACACCCAGGAGACCGGGCGCCTCATATATGTGCATTCCTACCACCAACACCACATCTTTTCGTCCATCTCTGGCTTACATACGAGCAAAAATAACAGGGCGAGATGCTCGCTGCTCGTATTCACACTCTTGGCCGATCAACTTTTAATTACAAAACGCCACGCAAGGCATACCGGCAAAGCCATATGGCTGAAACACAAAGCTCTCATGGTACTATTCGCAGAACCTGGAAAGGCACCCATACAATGGAACAAAGGGCTATGCGCTTGGCTACGCTATGGGAAGACTTTATGTTTCTAGCTTGGCGTGGCTTTTCGTGGGAGCAGATCCTTTCCCAAGACGACACAGAATCAAGGCTGTGGTACTTGCACTCTGAAAATAGTACTGGCGCCGAGCTTTGTTGGCTAGAGAAGGAGTCGAGCTTAGGTCAAAGCTGAACCCATTCAAGCCTCGCTGTCATTACACAGATCCGTCATCATGCTGGGCATTGTAGTGGCTGTCTCGGTAGGCAGCCTTTAAAGCTTCATCCTCATTGGCAGCTCCCCAGTCTCCAGGTTTCTGATCAGCGAGTCGACAAGGAGCAGCAACAAGGGAGTCGGGAAGGCGTCCTCTTGCGACTTTTCATGCATGATCACGAGGCAACATTGATTGTTTGTCACCGAGAGTTTGCTGTAACCCGCTTGTTGGATGTTGCTCAAAATTAGACACAGGACAACGGCCTTGTCGCTGCGGTTTGGCTGTAGGTCTCCCGTGAATTGCCAGATGCGGCAAAAGAGCTCAATGAAACAACAGAGCAACTGCACCTACGCGCCCAACTTTGTTACCCCGTATTTTCTTATTACCCATGTCTACATTGTTCTAGGTGTGCCGTTGTTGGTAGCAGCTTGTCCGTGAATTGGCGGGGTGAGGTCTCATGGACTTTGAGTGCTGGCCAGGTACTAGTGGCGCAACAGCTACGTATTATCGTTGACCTTGGAGTTACTCTCCAATGATGGAGATGCTTCAAAGCATCTTAGGCGGGAGTTGGAGATATTATAATGGCTCCTACTGCTGCAGAGCGAGTCATGATTGCGATGGCTTCTATTTAAAACCTGCAAATGTACAATGTGATGCTCGCAAATGTGAGATGGCGCACTATGGTAGGTACATCATAGACTGGACCGGCGAAACCTCGGCTAAGGCGACACAGTGCTCGTAATAGCTGATGAGACTCATCGCTTTCCACCTACCAGCTACATCTGCATATCGGCAATCTCATTGAGCATCAGTCGTTCACTAGAACTTTACCAGACATGGGAGTCTTAGTTTGAGGGTTTTTGCAAAGGTAGAGACAAGATCTGCCATGAGATGCAAGCCGTGTGCTACTAGAACTCGCTCTTTGCTTTGTACTGCTTCCTCACTACCTTTTTGCATGTGCGTTCGGACCCTGGTAATATCCTAAAAGACATCAGGCATCATGGCGAGCAAGGCAGCTCTGAAGGCCATCAACGATGCAGTGCGCCAGCAAAAGTTTGATGACGCCATTGAGAAAGCTCAAGACTTTTTGAAAAAAGAACCGAAAAACTACCAGGGGTACGTCGACTGGCACCTCAAGCTTGGTCGTCATGTTCGCGAGCTGATCTTTTAGGCATATTTTCTTGGCTTTTGCTTTGGATAAGAAGAACAAGCCTGACGAGGCCGAAACTGTGTACCGAGCAGCTACTAAGTTGCGTCCCCAAGATGCTCAGGCTTGGCAGGGCCTCATTAAGCTGTACGAGAAGCAGTCTACCAAGAAGCTGCGAGAGTATCAAGAAGCAGTGATTAATCTTGCCCCACTCTTCCACCAGGTGGAGGACATGTACAAGTGCCAAGAAGTTGTCGATAAGTACGTCGACTTTACACGAGTCCATGGAGACCAAATACAGTATGCCGATGCCTTGTGGATCAGACTACCGGAGAGCCCTCTGTATTCGATACTGGAAGGCCGCTTTCCCCATCCGGCCAAGACTTACGAAAGTATCGCCCATATTATTGAGACATTTGAGAAGAAGCGGATCAATACGCTCATTGGAGAACGACGGACTAGGCTGGGCGCGAAATTGAGTGAGGTTACTCTGGAGGTGAAGCGGGAGATTTATGGCCAGAGCAAGCTGGAACACATTTATCGGCAACTCATCAACTGGACCACTGACGATGATTTAAGGAGGAGCTACGAGGAGAAGTTGCTCCAGTATTGCCATGATCGCGTTGCCGTGTTGCCTCTAGGGCCGGCCAAGACTGAGGAGCAAGAAAAAGTTCTCGGGTTGGCAAATGACATGGTTATCATCAAGCACCCATTCCGACTGGCTTGGGAGATTGCAATCAACTGGCAGGACAAGAAGGAAATTCGTGACTACGATGTGGAGCTTTTAAGAGGCTACTGTAATTTCTTTCCAGAGAGCGACTTATACAAGATCATCACTGGGTTCTTAACCAGCGACTTTTCTCCTTTCGCAGCACCTGCAGCGGGAGACTCGAAGAATTCTGCCTCCGCCGAGACAGAGACATCTGACGATAGCGATGAAGAGGACGGCGGCGCACCAACATTTGTGGTCCCTTTGACAGAAGAGGATCGGTTGATAATGATGACTGATGGCATTGCCAATTCCGAATCTGTCCTTGGCTATAGGCTAGTAGGACAGCACTTTCTGCGGTCTGGGGAATATGAATCCACGGTGGAACTCATGCGCAAGGCCATACCTTTCCTCGCTAAGCAGAAGGAAAAGATTGGCTTGTCGTATGAAAAGACAGAAGATGCCTATTCCATCTCCCTTGCAACTGCGCTCATCTACTATCAGTCTCCAAGACATCATCAAGAAGCCAAGCGCTTATTTGATAAAATCTTGGAGCGTGACAAGACTTCAACTTCTGCCTTGATTGGAGTTGGACTGATCTTCGAGGAGGAAGAGGAGTACGAAGAAGCAATTGACTTCCTTACTCGCGCACTGGCTCGAGATGGTTCAAACCTTCGTGTCAGATCTGAAGCTGCCTGGGTCAAAGCTCTCAGGGGGGATTGGCAAACAGCTCGGAGTGAGCTGCAGGAGTGTGTGGAGCCTCTGGAAAAACAAGGGGCTACGGCCAAGGAGCTATTGGCTGATACCCAATACCGCATTGGAATGTGCATTTGGAACTTGGAAACCGACAGGCAAGCTCGAAAGCGAAGAAAAGGCGACTGTGCTTATGCGTACTGGCTTAGCGCTTTGAACAACAACCTGAACCACGCGCCAACATATACCAGCCTGGGTATATTTTATGGCGACTACGCGAAGGATAAGAAACGATCGCGACGATGCTTCCAGAAAGCCTTGGAGCTGTCCTCATCAGAGGTGACGGCGGCAGAACGCTTGGCCCGTTCCTTTGCAGATGACGGCGACTGGGATCGTGTGGAGCTGGTTGCCCAACGGATCGTTGATTCTGGCAAGGTGAAACCCCCGCCGGGGTCAAAACGAAAGGGAATCAGCTGGCCATTTGCCGCTCTAGGTGTTGCTGAACTGAACAAACAAGACTTTCACAAGTCAATCGTATCGTTCCAAGCAGCTCTTAGAATCTCGCCTAATGACTATCACTCATGGGTGGGGCTCGGTGAAAGTTATCACAGCTCTGGCCGTTACATTGCGGCAACTAAAGCCATTCTCAACGCAAAGAAGTTGGAGGAAGATTCGACGGTGGACGTTTCTGGAGATACTTGGTTTACCAATTACATGCTTGCTAACATCAAGCGGGAACTGGGCGAATTTGACGAGGCTATTACGCTCTACCAAACGGTCCTGGAAACACATGCTGAAGAGGAGGGAGTGGTTCTCGCACTGATGCAAACCATGGTAGATAATGCCGTTACGAGCATCGACAGGGGCTTATTTGGAAAAGCGGTTCATCTTGCCATAGACGTCATCAATTTTGGTACAAAGAGAAGCGGCAATGTGTTGGACACTTTCAACTTTTGGAAGTGTATCGCCGAGGCTTGCTCTATATTTACTTTGGTCCAGAGTCGAACAATGGATATCCCTATCGATACTATCAAGTCTCTGCTAGAGTCTCGGCCGCAGGAGGCTTTCGACGTCCTAGCCAATGTTGACAAGGTTGGCACCGACGCCGTTTACAAGCAAGTTGCCTCAGACGAGCATCTTGGCGCCGAGGTTACCACGTGTTTACACGCAACCATCCTGAGCTATAAGCAGGCCATCTACGTGTCTGCTAATGACATCCACGCACAAGCTGTGGCCTACTACAACTTGGGATGGGCTGAATATCGGGCTCATACTTGCTTGCCGTCACACCTGCGGAAAAAGCCAAACCAATACATCAAGGCGGCTGTTAGAGCATTCAAACGCTCAATCGAGCTGGAAGCCAGTAATGCTGACTTCTGGAATGCCCTGGGAGTAGTAACTAGTGACATCAACGCGTCCATATCCCAACACGCCTTTGTTCGAAGCCTGCATTTGAATGAGCGGAGTCCCGTGGCATGGACCAACCTTGGTACCCTGGCTTTGTTGTCAGGAGATTTCAAGCTTGCCAATGAAACTTTCACAAGAGCTCAGTCTAACGATCCAGACTATGCGCATGCGTGGTTGGGTCAGGGCTTTGTAGCGCTTTTGTTTGGAGAGGTAAAAGAGGCCAGGGGTCTCTTTACACACGCCATGGAGATTTCAGAATCGTCGTCGCTGCCTTCACGCCGTCACTATTCATCTTCGCTTTTCGATCACATCTTGACGGCTCCACTCAACTTGAACGTAGCCTCACTCATTCAACCGCTGTTTGCTGTTAATCAGGTTCAAAGCTTGAGCCCTGATGACTTGGCTTTCGTGCATCTTGGGACCCTTTTGCAGGAGCGCACGGGCGAAAGCTCGCGCGCCGTCGAGACCCTTGAGAAGACATGTGCAAAACTCGAGGCCGATTACGAGAAGACCGAGTCCGCCAATGACCTTGCGAGATTCACGCTGGCTAGGACCGACCTTGCGCGGGCATACCTCGCATCTGGATCTTATGACAAGGCCGTCGAGTGCGGAGAAATGGCGTCGGGATTAAGTGGTGAGGAAAATGAGAATGAGCTGACAAGCGAACAGCGCAAAAAGGCTAGGCTGTCGGCGCACTTGACTGTTGGACTGGCCCAGTACTATCTGAAGACGTATGAAGAAGCAGAGAAGTGCTTCGAGTCGGCGTTGGAGGAATCCGACAACAATCCCGACGCCACCTGCTTGCTTGCTCAGGTATTATGGGCGCAGGGCACAGAAGACGCAAAAGAAAAGGCCCGCGGTGCTCTTTTTGAGGTCATTGAGAAGCACCCCGACCATGTACAAAGCGTGCTGCTCTTGGGAGTCATTGCCCTATTGGATCAAGACGAGGCAAGCTTGGAAGCGGTAGTGGAAGAGCTCCAGGGCCTCCGGACAAACGACAAGGTCACTGCGGCAGAACAGTCGCGCATTGGTGAAGTTTTGCGAGCCATGGCCTCTCTTGGGGAGGGAAAGACGGAACAAGACATGATCTCTCAGGTTCAGACAGACATCATGCTCTATCCTCACCTCCCTCACGGCTGGTCTTCTCTTGCTGAAACTGCAGGCGAGGATGGAGACTACGCGGCGCAGGTGTCGCTAAAGGTTGCCGCCAGGGGTATTCCGCCACGGGGAACACTGGAGGCGCAGGATTTGGCAAAGGCGTACTCGTGTACGGGGAGAGTGGCGGATGCGCAGAGAGCGGCGTTTTTGGCGCCCTGGGAAGTGTCTGGGTGGAATGCCTTGGAGGTTGGCGTAGAGGGCATATGATTGTGGGATATATAGATTGGTAACGGGAATATCGTGATCTACGTAGTCACGATCTCACAAAGGAAAAAGGGAATTTCACACTCCGTATAGTACTTACCGTGTCAGACCTCTATTCCACGCAAAGAAATATCAGTAACTAAGTAAATAGGGGGTATCATAAAACAAATCGGCTCCCAGATCCATCTCTTCTCCTCATCGCGGCCGGTCAGCCCCCACGCTCTCCTTCAGCCTCGCCAGTCTGCCCTCCATCCAAGTCTTATGCCACGCATCAATCTTGCCTCCCAAGAGCGAGCACGTCTCTGGCGCAAGAAGCACCGTCCCCCTCGCAACAACAGTCCCAGTCTTGAGCAGCATCTTCTCCCCGATATGCGTCTTGCCAATCCCAATCCCGTTTATGCGCTTCAGTTCCACCGCAAAGACCCGTTTGCCCTGCCTATCCTGTAGCACCAGCCTATGCACCGCGTTTGCCCCCCCAGAGGAGGCAGCGCCCGTAGCAGCGGCACCCGTACGAGAGGCTTGAGTCTGACCAGCGGGGGTGTTTTCTGCCTCAGTATCGCCGTCTTCAGAAGCGACTACCCGGATGACTTGTCGCCCGCGAGTGCGCTCTCCACGCTCAATGGCTTCAAGCTCTTCGACTTGCTCCCAGCGACTGAGACTGAGGTTCTCAATGTCGAGGACCTGGACGTGGATGTCCTGTGTGAGTTTGGCTTCCTTCACCGTAGCAGAATCGATATTCGGCGGAAAGACGGGTATTGAAGGATCAACAATGGCGCTGCTGGTGGAATTTGTCAAGTCAGAGGCCAGAAGACGAGCTTTGGCCGTTGCCAGGAGAGACGGTATAGGCGGCGGCGGGGTGCGAGCTGTCGTGAGGGTTGTGAGGAAGGATTGCGAGGGCGAGGGGAGGGATTGGGCGAGGATGGCTCTCCGGAGCTGGGGGATGAGGTCCATTGGCGCGCTGGCTATTTATGGCTGTTGTATGTAAATATGTAAAACGTCGAGTTGAAGCTGTGAAGCTGTTTGATCTTTGGAGCTTGTAAAATTTCCCAGCTGAATGACGTACAGGTACCTACAAGGCGTTAGAGTTAGGGGGCCAGGGGTGCTATATTTAGCGCTGGAACATGGCCTTATTTACCCTGGCACCTCGCCTACGAGGCTATGCTCGTCAGTCGATAGTAGGCGAGCTGTCACCTTGAAGCTTCCAGCCTCATCTCTCATCTCTCTCTCTCCAACACCATCGCCATCTTCAATTTCAGCTTCGCTTCCTCCCGCCCTCGCCATGTCCACCATTGCCTCCTCTCGCAATCCTCCCGCTCCTCTGCGCCGCACCCCCTCTGGCACTCCCACGTCTTCCGCTCGTCCCTCCTCCGATGTCTCCCGCTCCGCCGTCACATCCCCCGTCCTCAGCGCATCTCAGCCTGCGACCAGCACCAAACGCTCTAGCAATCGAGCTGCTCTCCGTGAATATTACAATTTGAGGGCTGCAGCGGCTTCTGCCTCGTCGCCGTCGACGCCGCGCATTATTGAAATCCCCGACTCGGAGGTTCCTGCCAGCGAAATCGACGCGCCAGACTTCAACTTGGATGAGTATCTGCACAAGATTGTTACGGAGAGCACCTTGCAGGAGCTGTTGAAGCTCTATACGAGAGTGCTGGGTGAAGTTAGGGCATTGGACGCGGAAAAGAAGGCCCTTGTATACGACAACTATAGCAAACTCATCACTGCAACGGAGACAATTCGAAAAGTATGTAGCGTTCTTGCTTAGCATGGCATGGAATTGCGTGATATGGTATAAGATTACGGCAGCTAACCAATTCGTCTCCTCCCGGTCTCTAGATGCGAGCCAATATGGACCCCCTGAATCCTATGGCTACAACGCTCGATCCAGCCATTGCGCACATCTACAGCCAGGCTTCTGCTATACAAGAATCATTACGGAAATCAGTACCACCGCCGGATTCAGACGAGGGCAAAGCACGGGAAGCTCAGCAGCGGCGCCAACGGACGAGGCAGCTGGCCATTGAGGTGCTGGCGACGCCAGAGCGACTGCAAGCGCTTGTGAGGGAGGGCAGATTCGAGGAAGCCAGAAAACAATGGGAGATGCCGAGGAAGTTGCTGGAAGCCTGGAAGCAGAAAGGAGTGGGCGGAGATGACGTGCAGGCATGCATCGATGAAGGGGATGCGGCGATTGCCCTGACGCGAAACAGATCACCGGCACCCGAAGGGAGGCCATCAGAGGGTGGGCGACGGTATGGCCCGTTACATTCTAATACGCCACCTGCCATGAAGCAATGACCGCCCGGCCGTTCCTGTATATATGCAACGAGCCCAGTCTATCTGACGCCGTATATATCAAAGATGCCCCCCCCCCCATATCACGACCCACCAGAAGGGGAAGGTCTCAGTCCTCCTCCAAGGTACTCACATCCAGTATCTTGAACGGATCCGAGTCGTACTCGCTCAGGATTACCTCTGCCTCCGGCTCGGCTTCCTTGAGCAGCTTTTCCAGGCTCGGCTTCAGCACCTCTCGGAGATATCCTCTCTCCGAGTTGCTGTGGAACACTTGGATCAGAGTCCTGCCTTGCTGGATGGCCCGCAGAGCAGAGTGATGACTCGTCTCGCCCATGACGAGTAGATCCACATCTGCCGATTTCAGGGCATCATAGCCACTTCCAGCACAGACACCAAAGCTACGCACCGCAGTCGTTTTGATGTCAGCGCCGATAGGAGAAGCAATCATGATGTGTTTCAACCCTCCCAGCTTAAGAGCTAATCGCTTGATAATCTCTGCCAGCGGTATGGCCGTGCCGTTCTCGAACCGCCCTATACTGCCATATCCGGCCGGAGAATGGGTTTCCGGGGCCGAGTCGCAGGGGATGGCGACAGTACGAGTGCTCTTGTGGGGGCCGGCAACGATGTCGGCGAGCCATGTGTTGAGGCCCTTTGGCGCGGCATCGACGGCGGTATGCGGGCAGTAGACTGCAACACCAGCCTTGGCCAGCTGCAGCAGCGTCGCTTGTTGAGGGTCGCCGTTCGTGATGGATTTGAATCCAGAAAAGATGAAGGGATCTGGATTTCGAACGAGATGAGGGCGTCAGCATGAGTGATGGATGTCTAGCTAGGTGGAAGAGGTGCCGCTGTATCGACATGGGGGAAGACACAATAATAACGTACGATAACTGACTATGACGCTGACGCCCTGGCCAATGGCATCAACTGCGACTTGAAATGTGAGGTCGTTTGTCACCATGACGGTCAGCTGGCGCTTCTTCGCATCGCCCTCGGAATTGCCAACCAGCAGCCCGACGTTGTCCCACTTTCGATCGGCGAGCTCTTCGGGGTACCTATTCATCAAATCGCCATGTCAGACAAGCCTTTTTTTTTCCGGCTATAAGAAGAGATGACAACGTACAACGTCCTCATGGAGTTGACGACTAGCTGGGTGAACTTGGATGGCTCGACCTGCCAGGCGCCCCATGCGCCCACGCCGTCGGCGTATTCGGACATGATGTCGTTGTCGAGTTTTCTGCTCGTCGTGGAAATGGTTCGTCGCATCAAAGGATGGGCTGCAAAGATGAGCGCGGGGCGGCGACGGATTGGAGGTGGGAGAGAGGCGAGTGGCGAAGAAGCTGCAGCTAAGCGGGGAGACGCGGTTTGGAGCGCCGACGATAGACCTCTGGTTAGGCGTCTTACCAATACCATGTCAAGGCTTGCAGCGATACGAAGGGCGGAGAGAACAGGCTGAGATAGAAATCGAATGTAAATAGTTGAGGCCCCTCCAATGAGATTGGCGATGCAAGCAATCAACACGCCTCGCAAAGCTCAGCTCAGCTAAGCTTCTTTCTTCTTCTTCCCCACCAACTACCAATCAACCGCCAAGTTCAATGCCCAATTCCCAATTCCAGATGAGCTCATACCGTGTAAAATTCAAGCAAGACACTGTCTCTCCAAAGCTCCGTAAGCAACGGCCAAAACCAAACCCCCACGATCTATCTAATCAATCAGATCTCCCTCTTTCCCTTTAACGTCGCATTGTCGCAAACCTGCCCTCGGCGCCTCTCTCTTCCCTCAACCAGCTTTTTCCACCCCCGTATCTGCCCTTTATACCACATACATGGCCTCAATAACAGAAGCCTCCCTCCGCGAGGCCATCACGCAGCGCCTCGGCGCGACCCATGTCGAGGTCACTGACATGTCCGGTACGTTTTTTTTTTGGGTTTCGCCGCATTACATATCATAAAAATCCCACCCTTGCATTTTGCCCCTCCAAGACCCCAAAAAAACCACCAACTGACGAAAGAATAAAAACAACAGGTGGCTGCGGCCAGGCCTTCACCTCCCTCATCGTCTCCCCCCAGTTCCAAGACCTAAAGTCCCTCAAGCGGCACCGCCTCGTCAACACGGCGCTCAAGGAGGAGATTGCTGCCATCCACGCCTGGACGGCCAAGTGCCAGACGCCCGAGGAGTGGGACAAGGAGAGGGATACTGCGGCGCCGCCGCTGGATGGGACGGTTGGGGGGCATGTTGAGGGGACGACGCAGTGAGGAGATTGAGGGGATGCGAACAAGACAAACGTATATATATATATAACTGGGTTAGTCTGGGGAAGAAAATGAAAGATGATGGTGGTGGGACGAGATGGGATGAGATGGGCACAGGGTATATTCAGCGTCATCGACCAAGGAGCGCGCATACCCAACGAACAAACCCGCCAAAGAGAGACATCACATCAGCAAGTCCAGGTTTCCAGGGCCCTGGTTGGATACCATCAACATACATGGATCTAACCAGCCTTTACCACATCAAAAAAGCATCACCAAAAGGACTGTATAGAGAGTTGTAGCAACTCGAAAATATCTTCATAACTTATATATCAGAGTCATCAAATATGGATAACTTATTAACTTATATTTCCCAACATACCATGATCCCCCCACCTCCTACTC